>CM076455.1:20406752-20541752 GCA_038419695.1 Scomberomorus guttatus
GATTGGAAAATTTAATTTTCCTTTCAGTTAGATGCCTACATTATGAGGCACAAGTGAAACTGCAGCGACTAAAAGTAATTTGTGAAGTATATATTAATGTGTGACAACAGCCCACATCTGCTGTTCAGTTGCACCTCACAAAATTAGCAAAAAGCTAAAAAGTGGTTTCTACAAACCCACACACACACATACATACTTTTCCATTGCAGCGTCAACCTATTACACATCACCTGATTTCAGTGAGCTGTCACTGTCATGATTCATGTGCGTATGGGAATGACTTGCCTTGTTGCATTACTAGTGCTGTGCGTAAGTCACTGCTCCACAAAAGTGCTGTTAGATTTGACATAGCACACATTAAAAACAATGTTTGTAGAGAAGCCTACTGCACATTACATTTTAATGAATAAATACATAAACGAATATTTCGTGAATACATAATTTTGAGACAAACACTAAATGTATTTGTCAAAAGGTCCAGCACCGCTTGTTCTTTTTTCTTCCTGTTGGCGAGTATCCCTTATCAATAGCTATTAAAGGACTAAACCTTTGTTAAACACATAAGCATTTGAAAGCACTCTTCTATTGCACATAACTTTACTTCCATGGGCCATAATATTTAGCTCAGGGTTCTTAAATTTCACTAAAGTTAAGGTCCAAATGAAGTTTGAAAACTAGCCAGAAAATGATGTTAATAAGTGCATTTTCCCTGGTTGACATTTGTTTGCTAGCTTGTGATCAAGCCAGGTCACAGGACAAAATACGCTCATACATATAGATAGGAAGGAGACATTATGGCTAGACAGCTAATATCTGCTGCACTTCACAGTTCATGGATCTTTTGTGTTCATGTCCGAGGCTGCTGTCAGCGTCACTGGCCCTACGGCACCGACGATAGAAAGGTGACCTTTACAGCTTTATGGAAATGCAGTTTAAAATAAAATGTTTGAATTGGCTACATATAAACAAAGAAGTATGCATTTTAATTTCAGCTGGACTAAGATATCCATCATTGTGAAAGAAACCTGAAACCACTTTCAGAATAACATAAAGTACTGGTGGTGGAATGTCAGCGACCTCTCACAACTTGAAACTTTTGCTTATAAAATAGAAACATGTTGAAGGATAAAATTTCTTCTCTGAAGTGATTTTAAATTTTGCTGAAAGGTTTCAGTGTGTGCGAATGTGCTTTAGGTTTGTTTGCTATATGCAATGTGCAGACCTGACTGCTGTAGTTGAGTGAAATCAGAGACAGGTTGGCATGGGGAAGACTTGCCTTGGCACAGCTCAGGCCACAGACGGGTTCCGGTATGAGTTTACAGTGTAGTTTGCCTCTCTGTGGCTTGACGACTCTCTACTCTGAGAGAAACTTAACCATGCGACAGACATGCTATGCACTTTCCCACAGCCACTGAGCAGCTAAGGCTACTCTTATGGTTGCTTAACATTTACACTTGGCACCCTAATATTGCAACAGCTTGTTTGTTTTCTCCTTTTTCTTCCTCTTAAGAGACGGACAAACCTTATTGTGTGTTTTAAACAAGAGAGATGTGGTTGTCTGTCTCATCTTTTTGACACTTGAGGTGACTGACTAAAGGTCAAAGTTGATCAGTGTGGGCATATTTGTGAATGCTAATCCTGCAGTACCCATTTCATATTCAAGATATAAATAATGCCACTACTGAAAGTCTATGATCTATTATTTGGTTTCCTTCAGGCTGCACAATTATAGGGGGGTGACTCACGATTTACATAAACATTGATAAAGCCAACAGTCAACAGTCTGGAGATGAGAGGCAAATATGAATCACCTCATCCAACACTTGTGGTTGTCACGTCTCACTCAATAGCTGGATGTTTCCATTATGCTAATAAAGAAAGAAGACCTCCTTCCAAACCCACTGAGCTCAGTGACAAACTCCCATGTACCCACACAAAATGACGAAAGTATCTGAGAGCAATTTGACTATTATTACTAATGAAGATGACGCTGTACTAATTACATATTTATTGCAAGTATGCATTATAGTATATCAGTGCATTTCCTGGATGTTAACTGACAGTTGCTTTACTTTCAGTTTGGTCAGAATTGCTGAGGAAAATGATCATCACAATTACACATCACACTAGCTGTATCAGCATTAATATCATATTTTTGTAGACAGGGGCAGGCTGTTGTCACTGTGGGGAGATCGGCTGTTCCCTGTGTGTTGTGTCTGCACGTCTCCCCAGCCTTCCCTAAATCAAGAAGGCAGAAGTGAGAAACGGTTGAGAAGTACGACATGCGTCTTCCTGTTATGTGTGCGTGAAACCCCAGACGTCTGTCTAAGTTGCTCGCACGCAAACGCCGGCCTGGGAACCATGGCAACGGCAGGTCCCTACATGCAGAAGGCGGAAGTGAGCCGACGCTGAGGAAGTTATTGGTTTTTTGATGGCCATTGCCGTGGTTTCATGAGAAAGACCATGACTCGGCCCTTGTGCTGCGACCACGGTCAGCTGGCGTGGGAAAGTAATCTTTATAATGATGACAGTGGTGATGCCTATTACAAGAAGCTATGTCTGTTAGACTGATATCCTCAAACATGTGATTTAGGATAAGAATCAGCTTCAAAAAGGAGGAGATAAATATAGATTTGTCAGTCTGAAGCACAAAAAAAAATGCTACTTGATAAATCTACAGCATTGCCCGAGCCTCACAGCATTTCCCTCACCATTCTCACAAACACATTATTCCTGCAAACTGCATATCTGTCCTGCAAGTTCACCAGCAGCTCATCTGTTACTGTGTCCGTCTGCTGCCATGGAAACAGTGGCGTAGGTCTCACCTGGTCTTAGCAAACCACAGTAACGTCACCCTGTCTTTAACTCTGAAGTTCTCTGAATTTGTTGGTTGAGCGTAGGACGCATTTACAAGGTATCAACCACAGATATTCAGTAGAAGTTTTTTTTTGCTAAATTTACTAGAACCTCTCTTTAGACAGCAAGACACTCACACAACCAGTAAGGTTTAACACCAACTTTGAGGCCTTGCAGAGTGGTTTGAGTGGGGTCACGCTGCAGTGATTTGACATCATCTGACCTCCTGTAAATCAGACCCTATGTGAGGTTGTAATAGTCAGCTTTCTCACCGGTAGGTTGCCTAATGACAAATGATCATTATTAGATATTTAGTAAATAAGCTCAAAGTAGCTGCAAACTCAAGGCGGCTGTGGCTTCTGGCCCTGTGTGTTCTCGTGGTTGTCTGGCTTGTGCCCGGTGTCTCCGGGAATGAATATCTTACAACACGGATGAAATTTCATCTTCAACTCTGCGTTTCTCCTCCCTTTTTTTTTCTCTGTAGATATTAAACACAATTTGCTTTTCTATTTCAGTTTATATCCATTTCTGCAGACTATGATTGAAGTGGGTAATAAATCCAACATATGTCCTTCACTTCACTTACACCATCGCTGTATGCCAGGCCATGATTTACATACTACTGAATCGCCTTTCTATCCTGCAGGAATTCTGTAATACCAAAATTGTGCAGCTTTATTGTGACATGAAAATTATATTCTGCACAGAGCCACTAATCAACTGTGCCAGAATAATCACATTAATTTAATAAAGTGTCATTAAAAACATGAGTCATGCACATGAGCTGAATATTGGATCATCTTGTACCCTTTTCCTTTCTCTTTTTCTGATTTGCTGCTGAGCCTTTAAGTTTGTCAGTAAGTATGACTGTAAGAGTGTGATCGTTTTTGAGAGCGTCAAATACGCCTTTGGTTTTTTATTTCATCTGGGACATAAATCTTTGACCTGCACGAGCAATAAGTCGTCAATAAGTTAAGCATGTTGCATATTTGCATGCGTATGTGAATTATGCAATGTATAATTGTATTATTGTAACTTTTGCAGAGCACAGGCGGCAATGCATCTTGCAATTGCAGTGTGTGGCTGTGCATGTGGCTGTTTCCTCCCATATCCCATAGCCACACCTGCCACAGCCTGGCTTCTGCTTGGCCTCAAGCCTCCTCTGAGCTGCGCTTAGGTTGACCAAGCATGCCACCAAGCACCCTTGGGGACAGGGCTCCCCTCAGCCAGAACCCCACAACCCCCAGGCCTCAGCCTGCCTGCCTGAGAGCAAGAGAGAGAGAGAGAGAGAGAGTCAGTCTGAGGCGAACGGGGGAGAAACCACCCTCGCCTCTAACTGGGTTCTGTGGTGCTGAGACGCCAGAGGCTGAAAGCACCGCCGAACTGGGACAAAGACGAAACTGGAAACAGATCACATGGAAACAAGCACCTGATACTAACTGCAGTGAGTCTGTGTGTGCAAAGCAGAGAGAGAGAGTGAAAGAGAGAGAGGGGGGGGGGGTAGAGGGGTGAAGGAGTGAAAGAGCGGGGAGAAGTTTATGGGCTGCTAAATGCCAGACTCACCACAGGTGGGAGCTCCTCTGTCAAACCCATTAAAACCAAACAAAATGGAGGGTCTGTTCAACGACTCTGTGACTTGACATCCAACAATGTTGCAGGCAGTGGCCACAACAGCATGGAACAACAACTCACCAATAAGAGAAAGCACTTGATCCGTTTTTTCAGTGTGTTGACACAGTTGTAAATGCCGTGTGGTTTGGTTAGAGGGGGGACAAACTGCTAGGGTCTTCTGGGAAGTCCCCCGCTGTCATAGATGTTACATTCATGTGTGCATTCATGAAGGTCACCAGCAACACTATCCTCCAAATGCACCACAGGTGACTCACTTGTTCACTGAAAGAAGGAAAGCCAGAAATGTCTGACCTAAATAAGTAATACGCATTTTTCTTGGAATTTGGGAGTGTTAAAATCCCCCTCGAAAAAGTACATCCTCAGATGAGCTCATGTTAGCATACGATTTATGCAAGTGTGCAAACTGTCAAATTTAGTGAAGATGTTGCTTGTCATGTCAAATCTACTGAACTTTGCTTTTAGAAATTTTATTTATTTTAATTACAGTTCCTTCCATATTTGTCCTATATTTTACAAGATCTTCAATCCACATTGTGGCTGAATCTTTTCAATGCCTGTGATTTTGTGGTAAGGTAAGCAGATCCTATTGAGGTCCATTACATTGTCCAGTAAAAGGCCTCGTTTTAGGGCCCTGGTTAAAAACACAAAACCAAGCCAGGCTTTTAGGGTTGTTGCAGAGGAAAACCACCACTCCACGACAATGAATATTTTACCTTGCTACCGGCAGTCCAGCAGCATTTAGTGACCACAGGCAGTGTTAAGTGTTCCTGACCAGAGGCGAAGGGGGCACTTAACAAATGATAATGCCCACTATCTGTCAGTGCTCTGGGCTGCCACTGCTGCCTGAGAGCTCCGTGGTGGCTGGAGCCAGACCACTCTAGGCCCACCACCAACCTGCCAGCTAACCACACACTCCACAGCCTCCAACACACACACACCTCTACTTCCTGGTGGGAAGAGGGACTCTGGTCATCAGTCAAACGACAGCTGCCACTCTGGTGGCTGGCTGACCCTCTGACCTGAGCAATCCGTAAAAAATGACACCAACCTGACCTCCTTAAGAGGCTTTTTACAATAACAACAGATACCACGATTGCGTTCAAGGAAATGGAGGTGGAGTATAGTATAGGAGTATAGGTTGGCATGGGGTTAAAACGGAAGATGCAACAGTTACGTTAAAGGTTTTTCAACCTCAATAGAAAACTACATTTGAAACATCCCCAGTCCCATAATGAGAATATGTAAATAAGGCCCATCACTAACTCCCCCATGCTTTACAAGACAGCAGCAGATGCATTCTGTACACAGTATTTCTACTCACAGTATTTCCTGTATTTAAATCTACTGTATGGAAAAGTCAGCTTTTCAGGTAAACATGATTAGAGTGGAAGCAAATCAAATCTGCTGCGAGTGTGTTTCAGAGGTGGTTGGGAGTGACAATATCAGTCCGCGTGGGATGCTGGGCAGAGGCAGGACAGCCAGCGATAACTCTTGCCTGATTAGATTTGCCACCCAGGGGGACTTCCAATGTGAGCTAATTGTTGACTGGCAGTGTGCCAGATGCCCTCGGCCCACTCTGATGGTTTCACATGACACGATAACAGTCGGAGGTCTCCGGGGGCCGAGGTGCCGCAGGCAGAGTGGACATGTGAAATGATGCTTATCACACATTGGTCGGCTCTTTGGAAGTCGCTGTAAACACGGGACTCTTAGTGAACCAGCAGTCAAGACGTGTGTGTTTTTTAATGGTTTTTGATGCACATTTTGATGCACGTCTGTGCTGTTCTAATGACCGCTGATTCCAAGACATCCAATTGAATAAACGGAAGTGCACTAGTTTGTTTTGAAATAAAAACTGAAAAGGGAAACTACACATCTCACTTTCCCCTAACCTTGGACCGAAGAGCAGCAACAGAAGCAGTGAGAGCAGACCAAGTAGTGAGGGGGAAAGGGAAAAAAGGAGAAAGAGTAGCCAGCGGGCCCTCTGTGTGGTCCTCCTTCAGAGTGTGTTCTGTTTAACTCTCGCCAAAGTGTTTTAAAGTGTTACAAGTGCATTAGTGTCGTGGGTCACGCCTTTGCTTGGCTAACCTCTGACCCCCCGGCCCCTCAAGCAGCTCTGGGCGGGAGAGTGAGCTCATGTTGATGGTTTAGGCCCCACTGTTTGGAGAGGGGGTCGCCCGCAGGGAAGTGGAGGGGTGGCTGCAGAGGAGAAGGCCGAGCAGCGGCCTGTAATGTTCTCCTCATGGATCTTTAATGGCTCCCCTCCGTTAGTGTTAGTGTTCGCACTGGGGGGACACTGAATTATTCAGCAGGCTAAAACTGTGATCACACACAGACATGCTCACACATATGCACCCCTGCACACACATGGTCACATCCTTGCTTGAATACACACACACACACACACACACACACATATATACATAACTGTGGACCTGTACTCTCTTTTTGTTATTCTTCCTCTTAGTGATTTCATGCAGTACCAAAATAACCTGTGTACACTTTTTTTCCAAGAATTGTTGACACAGTGACTTTGCTGACCGTGCAAGTTACAGTCACACAGTGAGCTATGTTTGAAGTCATAACATCTTTTGATGACTACATGATGATGCCTGTACAAAGACCGGTAATAGACAAAATGCATCTCTCTTTGTTATTTTCGAAAATATCTCATTGATCAGGGTTTATTCTTCACGTTATGCTCTAGAACATCAGATTCTGTGCTCATGTTTTTGTACATCTAATGTTTGTCAGCTGTAATCTCTTTATCAATCAGATACTTTGCAAAAACGTCTTGCTCATCAAACTGTGAACATGATGAAATGTCACAATGCCGCACCTCACATATGAGCGTCTGGGTTTGCTCTTTTTTATGTGTGTGTGTGTGTGTGGGTGTGTGTTCAAAGTGACCATGCCACCTAGTGGTTCTCCAGCTACAGGTCTTTCTTAGCGTGGGTTATGCTTACATTAACTTCACTATCGAACTGCACAACAAAGTCAGATTGACTGAAGATGAAGGTAAAGAGCTCTGACAGGCGGCAGAGTTGATAGCGGGGGTTCAAGGCTCGTCTGAAGTTTACAACCTGAGCGATCAGGCCCGTGACGATCTCTCTGTTTCCTCCTCTACTCTTGATCCCTAAACCAAAACCTCTCAGCATATGAAAATACTGTCAGGACCCACAGACCGTAACCACCCTTGTAAAACACACACATTCTCTGACCCCTGTGTCATTAGGAACAGTGTTAGGGAGAGGCTTCCACGTGGGCCAGCTGTGTGAGTCTTCAGGCCTGCAGCCTCTTGAGCAGCTCTGGGCTGCCTTAGCTAATTGCAGGGAGTAGGGAAGCAGGTTTACCCCACTGTCTGGGCCTCACAACCTGCACCAGAGGCCTGACCTTTATTAGCCAGGCTGCAGTGGGCTCTCGGGGCCTAATTCTGCCCCTCTCAACAAAAGGGGACCCGCCACAGTTTTTAATGACCAAGCCGTTGAGTTTATGCGGTTGGAGCCCCAAATATCTCACTTTCTTTTCTCAGTCAGCGTGTTTCCTGCTGCACCGACACAAGAGCTGAACACATCCCGTGTTTGGCTGCTTGATATATTTCAGAGTCATATTGAAAACATATCTTGTCGGTTAATAACTGTGTAAAAACCCTTGAGTGTACGCAGGGTTTGCTATAAGGCTGCTTTCATGACGCTGCTCACTGTAGCATAAATGCTGCATTGTCTCCCCACTGTGCTGTCTGTGTAAAAGCAGCACTCACTGTTCAGTATCAGTTCAGTACGTGTGTGTTTTCTCTGTGCATAACACTATAAGCTCCTGATTGAACATGTCACTGATGGCTGATGGGGGGTCCCTGGGCATTAAATGACCCATCGCCTCCCAGGGTGAGCTTCATCTGTCTCTCTCTCCCTCTCTCCCGCTTTTCCTTCAGCCCCTTAAGAGGCCTGCTGCAGTTTTCGCTGTAGACCCAGGGGTCAGATGGAAAACATACACTCATAAACAGCATCTATTATTCATGCCTTACAGCCCGTTGATCCACTCACAGCACGCACTGGCTACAACAGCTGTCCAGCCACTCCAGTCACTGACAGACAGATAGGATTGGTCTAACAGCAGTATGTTTTCAAGCACATTCAAGTTAATATATGGCTGCTTTAACTAGCTGCAGTTATCGCTGTATCTTACTGAGATAAACACATCTGTGTTGCATCTGGGTTCGAAATAAGGCAGTTGTACAAACTTTTGACAGTACATGTTGATAAAGCTGATGATGATCATTTGCTGTAAATATACTGTTTGTATTGTTGCCTTTCTCTAATCAACTGCCTCAAAACATTGGGCGCAAAAAATGAGTCATTTGAGTATTATGAAGTCCTCTGTTGATGTCTAACAGGGGCAATTAGGACTTTTCCAGCACAGTGATTGTGTCATTTGACAGTGTTAGCAGTTCTGTGTGAGAGAGTGGGCCCAGCTTGGCCCAGAGTTGACAGTGTGTTAGTGTACTAATCCATTAGGGTCCCCAAAGGCCCTGTGATTACACACACCACTAATACACACATTGGCGCTTTTCTTCTGAGACTTTTGCTGATGGTATCAGTAGCAGCTTGGGTGGTTTTGATATGTGTGTGTGCGTGCGTATGTAACTGGTGGAGGTGGACGGGTGGGGCAGATGGATATTTGTGCCTGTGTGTGCTTTTGGGGTCTGGTAGCTTGTAATGCTTTCAGTCAGGTCAGAGGAGAGAGTGATGCTCATGACACTCTACCCTCACCCACCCCCACAAGCTCCTGCAACACCCCCTCTAAGCCCCTTTTTCCTCCCGACCCCACCCAACCTTCACAGCGAGCTCAGCGGTAAGTGACTCCCGCTAACGACCTCTAATGATTTTAATCGTCCGCAATCAGGCGCAGGAGTCATGAATCTCTGGACGGGAGAGAGAGAGACAAGACAGAAGGAGAAGGAGTGCGTTTTCTTTGGCGGGGCAGCAGAGAAACAGAAGTGGTGGTCATATGGAGTGTAGGAGCCTGGTACAATTACCTCCAGAGCTCCACGGGAACATGACTCCCCAACTCCAAAGAAGGGAGACGAAGAATGGGAGCGCCGTTCTGGCTCAAGCAGGCTTGATTTGCTGGCTGCCCCGCTGTGATATCTGTAACAGGAGAATCTAACGTCTTCCTCGTGTAATTTGACAGTCGGATTCCAACTCATCACTGTAGCCCTGCGTAGCAACCGGCTCAGGCGGATGATTTCAGCGCTCTTTCTTGATGATTTTAACTTTTGGTCGTGGTTCATTGAGCAAGGGAGAGACAGAGAGATAGATATGGTAACAGAAAGAGACGCAGTTAGGGGAAAAGTCGTGTAATACCAAAGAGAGACGTATCCAGAGGTTGATTTGAATGAAACAAGAAGACATCTTTGCTCTGTTTCAGTCTGTGTGAACCATCAGTAACACCTTTACCCAAAAAAGCATGCAAATATATAAACCCAAATTCATATGCAGACTAAATATAAACTTCGCTGCCTACAGACATTCTTTTTTCACTTTTCACTTCTCCAAAACCCTCAAAAATACAGTACATCCACATCCTCCCGTATGATAAAAATATAACTTGCAACATTGACTGATTCTCAGTGGAGCTCCACATTGGGAACACAGCGAGGTTGTTTGCGGCTGCCGGGGGAGCCAGAGAGAAGAGGAGTGGGAGGGGGGGTGGGGGGGCATTTGAGCAGAGCCCTGCCAGAGCCGCATGAAGCGGGACCACCCAGGATGGCGTCAGGAGCTTGGCAGGGGTTCAGGGAGGTTGGTCGGTAGGCCGGCTGGCAGCCCGTGCTCGGGGCTGAGGCAGCAGGCGGCAGCCGGCACTCTGAGGCCCTGCCAGAGTGGACAGAGATATTCAGCTCAGCCCACAAAGGCCACTTCAGCCTCCCACAGCATAACACAGCAGAGCCACAGTGATAGGGAGTGTGTGTGTGTGTGTGTGTGTGTGTTTGTGTGTGTGTGTCCGTCCATGTAGGTCGGGTAGAGTCTGGGGCAAGTTGAGGGAGATATTTTTAGGATCTACTTTCCCCAGATATAAGAGACCTCCCATATGGAAATTAAGAGGTTAAACCAGAAAATGTTTATTCATGAGAAGCCTATCTTGAGACGTTCTTGCTCTGCTCTACAGCGCAGTACAACTTTGCATGAAAGCACTGTCGCTTCTCTCTGTCCATGACAAATATTATAACTGCAGTAAATGTTAACCAGTTCCTCTGTGCTGGCCTCGCACTGGTCGATGAGGCTGCAAAACAAAGACTTCTCCCTCGTGTTTATCTCTTCCAATGGGGCCAGTCATTTCATCGCAGCACTTACAGCTTATAAACTCCTTGACAAATCACATTAGTATTTAGCTTCTCTCAGCAGTTTACCGCCTTGCTGCCAAAGTATCGTTCATCACCCTGTAATTCACTTTACTAGGTAAATTCACTTTGGCAGGTCTGTTGGGTCTGTCTGCTGCAGAGAACGTCGGAGGAGAATGGAGGCTGTTTGAATTTTAAACACCTTTAGCGACGTTTTAAAAAACACATCATGTATTTGGGGTTTCCTGCGAGAGTGCCACTGAACAATATTGCTGTTGTCAAGTCATCCGGACACTTCCGTATTTTCATCCTCGCCTTTTCTCTTATTGTATGTTTCCCATGAGAGTGTGCATCACTCTCAGGCCTGATTCCATTTAAGGCTTATAAAAGTTTTTCTAACACAGAATAATATTTGCTGTCAAGCTTTTATTGAATTATGGCAAAGCAGGAAAAGAACAGAGAAGGGGCTCCAGAGGGACCGATCTGTGTTAGTAGACCCCCAAACTCTGGAACGAGTTGCCTCTGCATGTACGGCTGGCCCCTACACTGCCTGGTTTTAAATCCCATTTTAAAACACGTCTTTATTCCTTGGCTTTAAACTCCGAATGAGAGTTGCCTTTCTTTGGCTTTTTGTCTGTTAAACTGGTGTTTTTATTGTGTTGTTTTATGGCTTTTGCTATTTTGATTGTACAGCACTTTGGTCAACTGTTGTTTTTTTTTTTTTTTTTAAATGTGCTTTATAAAAAAATTTGACTTGACTTTACAAGATTCACTTCTAATAGTGTAGCGCTCAACACAAACAAATAGTTTCAGCTAATCAGATAAAATAGTTATTCTCCTGAGATAGCAACACAAGCAGTGTAATTTCTACATACTGGTGCCTTTTTTTCTTTTTTTCAAGAATTTATTTGACATGTTTTTTTAATATATTTAATATTCTAATACTGATTTGCAGAAAAAACATTTCGGGCCATCTGAGACCTGTAAATCCTGTGGAGTAAATGTCATAAAAACCATAATGTCAGTGCTGTTAATGTCACACACATTAGTTTGAAGTGATTTCCTTGTAAAATCTTCAATGTTAAAGTACAAATTAATTGTTCATTTGTGTCAAAATTGGTAGGTTAATAAGACTTATCATGTGTACAGGAGATTTGGAGACAGAAATGCATGTAATATAATTATCTGGTTGCACCAGATCCAGATTTAGCTTCTAGCTAATCTGCATCTACAGTGCCTGTGCAGGACAGGCAACAATAAACAGTAAAACTAAAACACGTCATATTATTTCAGAAAATATATTGTGTAATAAAATTGAAATTCCAAGAATGATATTAAGCCATAATTTCTCTTCTTTAAAATTAGTAGGGTGGGGGATAATTAGTGGGTAGGGAGTTTCATGATCTGACTACATGTTGAAGAATGTCTGAGGCCGACTCCAGTCTGTGTCTTTCTCTGCGCCTGAGAGCACGTTATTGTAAAGGTAGAGGTGCAAGATCTTAAATACTTTTCTACATCAGAATGTTATAGTAAGAGTAAAGTTTGGTTTCTTATTTTAGACATTATGGATTTTCATTATTACAGTGGTTGTTTCTAAAGGTTATACAGTGGTTTTATTTGCTTGGGACGGAAAAAGCTGCAGTTAGCTCAGTAGCAGTTTGGCATGTGTAGCTCATACTGTCATTAGCATAATACAATTTTGATCTGGAAGGTGTTATGTTACTTATATACTGTATTGTTTTAGTTCTGTTATAAGTCAGATTATATATTTATTGATGTTACAAAATTGCACATTTTTAATCAGAAAGTCATTTATCTCAGGGTCTAAGGATAGAGGCTGCCGTATGCTGAACAGCTTGTAAAGCCCTTTGAGGCAAATTTGTGGTTTTAGGCTGTATAAATAAAATTGACTTGCTAACTTAACTTGTTACAGCCTTCAAATTGTGCTTTATTTGAAGAAAATGAAAGTGTAACACTTCAAAGTATGCATTTTTTAAGGAATTGCCATTTTGCACATATATTATATATATATTATATTGACATATGTGAGATGGATTTAAATACATTTATATGGGGGGGAAAGTAATTTTCTCTCAGCATACATTTACTTATAAGAATGAGTAATAATGTAATTTGTTGGTGTTAATCTATGTTTTACATTACAGTCACTTTATCACTTTCTCCTTGGAGACACAGCATGACTACTGTATGCAGTACACTGTTTAAAAAGCCACAAACCCTGCTCCTGTTTTGGTATTGATAAACCTGTCCGTATTTTGTGGCTTTATAACAACAAAGGGAGCAGTGGCATTGGCAGTGGCAGAGAGCAGCCTCTTCCTTCCTGAGCTGGCGCACTGCACTTCCTGCTCCCGCATCTTGTTTGAGTTGAGTGGAGCTCATGCAGGGCAGGGCAGGTGTTTGACTGATCTCCATAGCCTGTTTCCCCAGGCCGTTTATCACTGTCACAGCCATAGCCCCAAATCAAGCCCCCCCTCCCCCCTGCCCCCAGCTTCTCTGCTTCCAGCAGCCAGCTTTCTTAAAGATTAACAGATCTGCTTCGGCTTTCAGATGCACTAAAACATAGCTAAAACACACCCCACTGCTCCCTCTTTATTACTCTGCCCATCGTTCACTTGGTTGAATCTGTGCACCTCATCACCTATGTTGCTTTTCAGTTGTCTCATGCTGTTCCCCATTCTCCCACCGTCAGCTTACTGGTCCTGTCCTCGTCCGTCAGCACAGATAAATCGCCTCGATCTTTTCCCTTTGCCCCCCTCCATGATACATTTGCAATTAATTTATTTTGCCGTGGTTTCCTCTCCCTGTGCCTCTCCTTCCCCTTGATCCACAGTGAGGCAGTCTGGAAATGATTTTGACGCTTTAGTTGTAGCGTGCAGCTGCCTATTGGGGACATTTTGCACTCCCTGACTTTTTATTATAAGGGAAATACCATAATAAGTTGTGAGGGAGAGATTGTTTAATAGAAAATTGGATTTTTTTTTATATAACTGTAAATCTTTTAAGTATTGCAGTTTTAAATACAGCAGCTTTTTCAAGAGGACTTATTGCTCAGTTTATTTGTTTAAATAGATGATATAATGAAAAACAGCTTGTAATCAGCTACAAGCATATTGCAGAAATGAATAATTTTGTGCTTCCTGTATGGTGCAGAAGTGGTCAGTTAAGGTAGGCGTGAAGTTGTGAAGGCGTGAGCTCTGAGGTTTGGTCTGTTACAGGCACTCCACCCTAACACCTCTACACACCCTGCTCATCTGCTGGCACTTCCACCGAAACACCTAACGACCCTTACGTTTACAGCCAACATTTAGCTGACCAGGCAAATTACTTCTGGCTCTTCTGAAGTAAAAAAAAAAAAAAAAAAACATTAGTGGCAACTGCAAGTCAGAGATAACATGACACATATCTACTTGCATCATCATTTTTTCCTAACAGAATAATTGTGTATGTGTGTGAATAGATGTTTAGCTGAGGCATCAGATCAGCACATTTGCGTCACATATCTTGAGGGCAGTTCCTGTAATTTCTTTGTGTAACATGCATGATCCACTGAAATGACACAACCTCTTATCATGCTGGAAAAAAAACTCTGTTTTTGCAAAAGCCAACAATTTTACAAATGACGCATTTCATAATGATTTTATAATTGATATTTATCTCATTATATATATTACATTAATTTTTCCCACATACAGTAAGTACTTATTTATTGGGATATTCAATTAGAGGACAAGCATTTTTATACACAATACAATGTAATTATGCAAATCCTACATTTAGAGACTGTCCTAACAAGAAAAATGTCAATTATGACTCCTGTGAGTCAACAGCATGAGCAGAATTAGAGTTATCAATGCCTCAGAAACCTCTTATGGAGGTCTGGGTGGCTCTATCTGTCAACATGTGATTTGGACATGTGTTTGTTTACTGTTTCTATATCAACAGTTACCTTTATTTCTGTAAAAACCATAAACGCAATATTTCCCTAACCTTAATCAAGATTAAAAACCAAGTGTGATTGATCAAAAGCTCCAGAATAGCAACTGAATCGCGGTGAGATTGCTCTGTCAATTTCTTTTTCCAAGGTCAAGAATGAACTTTCAGTGTCAACTTTTACGCCAATATAGAAGTGCTCAGAAAACAATGAAATTTGAAATATATACAATGACAACTAGACTACTCAAATCTGCTTAGGAAGATGATACAACCAAAACCTTAGTCAGGTAGTACTAGCTAAACCTAGCGGTGGCAGATCAGAGAACGTCATATGAATAATTTCTATAAAGGCTTTGGAAGCCACAGACACACAGCATATTTCGTCATATTTCGTCGCCCTACCTCAAACACACCTGGGTATATTTCCTGTCAGTGCTAAGCCTCTGCTTTGAAGCGCAGTGACCGTGTGGGTTGTGTTTGCCCCGCAGATGTTTAATCTGTACTCAACAGCAGCATGTTAGCTGTTTGCTGGTAATCTATCAAACCAAGTGAAAGCCATAATTAACCTTTGGAGAGACTTCAGACATCAGGTTTCACACCCTCCATTTCTGCCCTGCACCGCACAAAATAACAGAGTTGTGGCCTATTAAAGCATATGATAGAGCTTGAGTTGTTGAAAAAAAAATTACATAAGGACGAATGCTGCGGCGATTAAATACTGTGGAGAAAACTCCCTGCAGACAGTGAGAACTCTTCCTGCTTTACAGCCAATTATGTGGCCACTGGTCAAACAGTTGTTTATATCGCCACCACTTTGGTCAATTTGTTACCCTCCCTCCATATTTCAAGTGCGTGTTTGTGTGTATGAGAGTGTGTGCGCTATCCCACAGTCCCACAGCCTAGTGGTCGTCTGGCGGTTTTAGAGGAGGGGGATCTCCTCCCCAAGTACAAAGTTGGCTAATTGCCCCCCACAGCCCCACCACACACCCATGTAGACACACACACAAATATGCACACACACCAATGTTCTCTGTTGTTCTGCTGGTTGGAGGGCGGAGGGAAGGATTAATCTTAATTGCGGTGTGTGGGAGCCTGGAGAGAGGCCAGGATTACCGGGGGCTTCTCCTTGATCCAGAGATGCTGATGGTAATGCTCCCAGCCCATCCCCTGGCAGATGCCTGCGCCGTATACGCATATGCATCAGACGCACGCCACTCCCACGCACACATACAGCGGAGTACAGTTTCATGAACGCAGCAGCCCATAAGTATAGGTTCTGTGTCCTGAATCACCGGGGTTGGTGATTCACTTCTCCCAGTGCAACGTTAGCCTCTCTGAGTGTGTGTGTGTGTGTGTGTGTGCATGTGTGTGTGTGTGCATGTGTGTGTGCATGTGTGTGTGTGTGTGTGTGTGTGTGTGTGTGTGTGCGTGTGTGTGAGGCCATGGCCTTGCGTCAGGGCTGCTTCGCTGCTGTTTATGTCTGCTGTCGTGTACGCAGGCTGCACCCCCAGCTGACGCACTACCACCTCAGTGGGGTTAACCCAGTCTACTATGGGACACGGATTTAGCCTTTAGCACGCCGTCTGCGCATTCATTGTGACTTTGTCGGCTATTTATTTAACTTTTAGAAAATAGCCAAGTGCAGTGTACCTTAACTTACATTATTAACAAAGATATGGAGAGCATAAGGTGCCCTGGTGGCTCATTGGGTCCATGTACCTATTAAAGGAATAGTTCAACTATATTGGGAAATTAACTTTCTTGCAGAGTAAGGTGAGAATTGATAAAGTACCACTCTGATGTCTGTATGCTAAATATGAAGCAACAGCCAAGAGATGGTTTACTTAGCTTTGCATAATGACTGAAAGCAGGGAGAAACAGCTGGTGTCCAAGTTATGGTTTTACTCCCTGTGGAACCACAACTTGTCATCTTTACATTTCAAGTTTTATATGGATTAAACAAACAAGATATAATATGTTAATTAGTCAGCTTTAGGGGTGCTGGTAGGCAGATTTTTTTTAACCTTTGAACAGAGCAGGCATGCTTTTTTCCCCTGCTTTCTTTTTTAGTCTTTTTGCTAAACTAAGCTGTTGTTTCATTTTTAATGGATATATATGAGAGTGGTTTCAATCTTGTCATCTGTCTCTGGGCAAGAACGAATATAAGCGTATTTCCCAAAACATTGAACTATGTTAGAGTATCTAACCCACATCCTTGTTTCACTTTGCTATTTCACAACCCTTTCATTTCTGTAATTATTTGTGGTGGTAAATATGAAAATTTGTAAAATCTCAAACTATATGGTCCGCCTAAATTACTAGAAATACAATAAAAACAATTTGCATAGCCATTATTTTCAAGGCTCCTCTTGTGAGGTTTCTCCCTTCCTGCATGCAGCTCCAAGTTGGACCCTTTCTGCCCCGTCAGGCCTCTCCACCATTATACTGGCTGTTGTGCGAGAAGCCGCAGGCCTGCCCTCCTCCCTTAACAAAATCATGTCAAAAAGCAATTAATATCTTAATACCTCCATCAGCGCCGACCACCAAGCCGCCAAAAGGCCCGACTCTTTGTTTTTTTCCGCCTCGGTGTCGGCTGCCGTGCTGCTCTTGCCTGGCCCGTGGTTTCCTCGGTTTCATTTCCCAGTGCCCCGGTGGTCAGCTGTGGTTTTCCAGGGGGCACGGGGTAGGACGTTGTGGGCAGGAAGGTCCTCCACTCCCCCCGAGCATTAAGTACTACTCTCCAAGCCTGAGAGCTCCAGTGGCCACAGCGCTGGCCCCATCTAATGCAGCGGCCTACGGATCAAACCTGACCAGAGACACTCATCCACTCTGCATGCTTTCCATCTATTAAGGACACACAGCACAAGGCCTGGATAATGGTCAACACCGCTGATTATTGCAGTGGTTTGATCTCAGGGGATGTTTACTGTGTTGGCCTGGGTGTAAAACCAGTTTTTGAGTGCTTTGCTGAGCTGCACTGCTCAGATGTTGTGTCTAGAACAAGAATTACTTTTGCATTTTCTCTTACAGATCAAGGCATGTTGGAAAATGATTAATGATGTTCTGTTCTTAAGCCACATAAGTTGAAAATGCTGACGTGGCCATTTGTTTTGTCTTTGAGTAGCTTATGTGAGCTTATGTTGCACAAGCCAGGTAATATTAACCACACAAATTCTTCTCATATCACTAAACCCGATTAAAGTGTTTTCGCTGTCTCTCATCCACACACTCTGTGAATACAATACCTGGTCCCAGTTAGGTGTTTCTTTTATAGCTCAGCTCTTCAAAGGGAAGAAAAAGATGGGTTTTGACTTCTGAGCCATGGCTCCACAATATTTGGTTTCTCTACATTTTCATTCATTTCTCTTGGCAGGCACAACCAGTAACTGGTGGAAGGTCTTGGCAGAACATGCGATAAAAGCTCATGATTAAAGGGACTAAAATAAGTACTGTATATAACTCATGTATCCATTAACCACTGAAAAGAGAAACAGAAAGAGCAAAAAAATTGTTATTCTTTTCAACCCTCGCCTGGCCAGTTAGTCTATATTATAAATGTATAATATATTCATCCTCATTTCTTTCTTTCTCCTCTCTCTTTATGCCTTTTTCTCTCTGCTACATTGCACCTTCTCCTTGGGAAAGCTATATGTGTCCTCTCGGTAATGATTTTTTGTGATGCATGTACTATATGATCGGTGTGGTTGACCTGCTCCTGTGCCTTTTCTCAGCTCTTGTTCGCATATACACACATGTGCACAGTGAGTGCATGTCCACACGCCGACTGTCCAGGGTCATTCGATCCCAGCCAGCAGGCCCACACACCTTGGCCGGCTGGGTGGTGGTGTCGGTGAGTACACTGTAGTGGTTTGGCCCCGGGCCCCTGCCTAGCTTGCCTGCCTGAGTCTGTGCTTTAGCTCCTCTGGACAGTCAGCCTCACAGTGCTGTCAGAGACCTGGCTATACAGCTTTCCTTTACCTTCAGACGGCAGCTAAATAGCAGCTGTACAAACACATATACATTAAACCAGGCCTGTATTAATGACTTTATTTTGGAGCCTCTCTGCGGCGGTGGTTCTGATATTCTAAGAGGTTGTAGTGGTCGTTGTAGTGGTGGTGGTCTTAAGCATAGAAACGCTGATGTCGGCTGACTCTTTCAAGGACACACACTGGTGGGGAGTGATGGCGGGGTACCAGCTGGACTGGGCTGGACTTCAGGAAGTGGATTTTGAAATGTGTAGTATAAGAGTGATTGCCCTGACTTGGACAATGTAGGTGGCTATAAACTATTGTGTTACAAGTGCTTTGGCTATAGCCAGCACATTGTCTTTTTATAATGACAGGTTTTATGATTATGGACTTTAAATGCTACATTTTCCAACCTTTTCCAGAACTTTGATTTATCCGTGAAGGGACAAGACAATGAACCAATTGAGCAGTTTGAGTAGTGATTGTTGATGGTTTAAGACAGAGAGAGGTTGTTCTAATCCATCCTGCACAAGCTGAGTGGGGCCCATTGTAGAAAAGATTGATTTACTATTTATCCCTCTGACAGCGCAGATAGGGAAGAGTCATAATTCTGTGCACTGGGGAGATTAAATTCCTGTATCGTTGTCAGCTACATTAACTGACTTCCTGGATCTCAATTCAATTAGCGCAGCAGCATTCTCTAGCATTAATAAATCAATAGTGATGGCCTGCTGATAGGCGTGCTGCATGCAGCATGTCGAAGATGCTTTCTGTGCACATACACACACACACACACAAACTCATCTGTTACAGTATGTCTGTGTACTGTTCATTACTGTTCATTAATGATTCCCAGCCCCGCTGTAGTCAGAACAGCCAGCTAGCATGTTAGCTGATGTTTAAATGTCCACATTCAGGATTGGGCATGTTCTTTAAACATAGATGGATTTATGCACATTGTAAACACTCAAACAACACACACACCTATTGACATCATCGCTGGCAATATGGGTTAGTACAACTTTACAGAACTATTTATCGTTTTGATCAGCCTGCTGTTGCTGCTGCTCAACCGAGTAATTAAAGACTGATTGTCCCTGCAGGCCCTTAACTCTTCACTCACTGCTTTATCGAGGACTCGAGCCAAGAGACGCTTGTGCCTGTGAGCTGAAGAAAAGACATAAGCCATTGTTTTCCAGCCGTTAAACCTCCACAGCTGTTTGGAAACTTCTGTGACAGCCAGTGGAGAAGCGGAACCAGATCCTGGGTGCCACTGACAAGGGGGAGGAGGAGGGAGGAGAGAAGACATGATATTGCAGTTGGATTTTTTTTACACACTTTTCAGCATTAGCAAATGTCCAGATGGGAAGAATAAAACTCACACATACACTAACTTTGCTGCACCAAAAGCCATTCATTGATCAGTCAGTTAATTGTTTTATTGGTCTCTGTCAGACACTCATGCAAACACTCACATAATAAGCGTGCAGACAAAGTCCCAATGTGTGAGCCAGAATGATCTAACTGTGTGGAGGAGGAGGTGTCCAGTCAGTCTGGAGTTAGCAAAATGTCCATTGGATCAGCTGTCAAGTAGTTAAAATATTATTCCTGTGTGTCATATCAGCCTTTTCAAGCTCATTTACAATTGCATCTTGTAGATCTTTCCCGCACTACTTATCAATGTAAGGGCTATCTTGGGTATAAGGTATCGTTCGGTACCTGTGATTTGTTGACTTGGACCTTTATTATCTTCTTCATCTGTTTCTGTCACTGGCCATTTCTCTAGTTAACTGTTCTGCTCACTGTTTTTCCAGTGGATACTCTTGTTTCTTAGATGTTGATTTCTCCCTGATTACACAAACTATGCGTCACTCTGTGAATTGCCAGAGGCTAATTTGGCCAGTCGGCCTGATGGGACAGTTGATAAGGGCATTGATTGGCTCTCTTTCTGAATGAGGGAAGGATTTCATTGGGACAAAGATATGGGGGCAACACGGCATTCATTTCAGCAATCAGCCCTCATCCTCCCTCCTTCCTTTCCTTTCCCCATTTGGCCAAACTCTTCCCAGAAGTCTTTCAATATGGATTACACTACATGGTGTGCACAGTGGTAATTCAAGGTGAAATAAAACTCTTTAAATCCTATTGGCTGCGGCAGTGAAAGAGAATTGGAAAGTGTAGAAGGACAAACATCAAACTAGAGGTGATTAGAGTTATAGGCCTTTCCTTTGATGCCCATATCGGCCTATTCCTACCTCTGGAAGTTGATTCGGTAGTAACGGTCTAGTGAGCACGTCCTTAGTCAAGTCCCTGTCTCCTCCTCTTTCTGGATGCGAGCGCTGCTCCAAAAAATCATAGGCCTTCATTATCTCCAGTCAGGCAATTTTGGGAACATAATACTGTTTTAGGATTGGAGAGCTTGCCCCCATCAGGGCTGGGGCCTGATCAAACCACTTGCACTGGGAAGGGGAGTTAAAGAGAAGCACGCCCGCCAGTCGGTTCATCTCCCTTCAAAGGCATATGGTGCAAATTTGATCAAAAGTGGAGGGAGGGGAGGGTTTGAGGGGGCATTCACGTCGCTGATGTGAAAAATAAGGCCGGGCTGTAAAAAACCAAATCAAACCATGCTTGGTTCTCTGGGAGTGATTAGAGCCAAAGAAGAACCAGCTGTAGCATCGTCAGCCGCATCTCAATCTCCTCCACGCACTGGCAGCCTGCTGGCTGGGCAGGGCAGAGGCAGAGGGAGAGGAGAAAGACAAGTGCTCATCCCTTCATCTTCCTCAGTGGCTTCTGAGCTTTGAGGAACCACAGAAAGAAGAGACAGCGGGCAAGCGTTAGACGTGAGGATAAGGAAAAACAGAATGTGGATAGTGAAGGAGTTGTAGAAAAAAGAACAAAGGATTCAGTGAAGAAGAAGCAAGAGAAGGGAAGGAACGGAAGTGCAAAAAGGTGACGGAGGTCAGGGTTAGGAGAAAGTGCAATAAAGCAGGAGTGCAAATAAAGGGGCCTGCTTCACCCCCTCTGGGATGTCAAATGGAAGAGTCCCAGTGTGTCCTTAAATATTCATGTGTAGTTTGAGTTGCAGGCCTCTCTAATGCTCACTAGTGGCCCTAGGAGACCAGGCCCTCTGTGGATGAGTGTACACTTCATTTCAAATTACAGCCTATTGTTTAGACAAACATGTATAGATTGCTGTTTTATAGTCATGAGATCCTGTTCTGATGAATTTCTGAGATTTGGGCCATTTGTGTCAGAGGGTAGTGCAGTTTATTTGCTAATGATGTAGTGTTATTTATTGCTGATTAGTGTGTATAGGACAACTAATTAATATGTAAGTAAAGCTTTTTCTGTAACTGATTTCTTTGAAAACACTCACAATTCCTTGTTCAGGTTGTTTAAACTCGACCAGCATCTATATATTTCTGTCAGTGGAGAAGCATCTCCATTCCCAAAGGTTTAGTATAAGTGTCACTCTGGGCTACCTCCTCCTCAAAGTCCTCTCAGCCTTAATGACAGCAGTAATTGAGATGAGATAGAGAGAAGTCATCACCTCATGACTCTGACTGCATCCTCATCAGGGCTCTAAAAGCCCCTTTGTCCTCCACAAGGGAGGGGTGTGAGATGGAGCTGAGAGGGTGTAGGGACCAAAGGGACTGTATACTTTGTATTTTACGTCTAGAGGTAGCGAGTGTTTGTCATCTCCATGAATCATTCAAAATGCTCAACAGAGCCATACAACATCCATCTTGTCCCCATAATTTAAGGCCATCAGTTTGTTCTATTAGCAACACTTACACATGCTCATGCCCTCACAAACACACACACACACACACACACACACACACAAATCCTTGTGTCCAGGAGCAGTAATCAATGCCATTACCAATAGAGTCACAGGAGTCAGTGCAGGGCACGGCCCCCTCTCTATCCTCCAAAGCCATGGTCAGGTCCAGAGGTGAAGGTCAAGTTGCCAGAGTGACTCTCCCAGCTGTAGCTCAACCACAGAGCAGAAGGCTCAACCCCGTGCTCCGTCTGTTTGCACATTTTGCACTGACCTGGGCTTTTGTCGAGGCTGTGGACCCCCAGATTGTGAATGGTCCCTCCACGTGGCCCTTGTGGTCACGGTCCGCAATGACCATGCTGTTGGAGAGAGAGGGGGGTCACAACACAACAAAGACCTCTCCTGTTAGCTGCAGGGAATGGGTTGGTCAGGGTTGGCAAGAGGGCAGGGTGAAGGGTGATGATATTGATTGGTTATCTTCTAGTTGAAAAGAAAAACATATCAAACTGCTATGATGAAGTCCAAGGCCTTACTGTATCAGGGCAATGATTGATCAGTAGAATTATTAGTCATTGCCTTCATTGTAAAGGCTATTGAGATTGAGCTGAACAAAAACATGTTGGGTGCTTCAACTTTGCCGGGTGCTTTTTGCAGACAGTTTGCATCTTACATAATATGCAAAAACATGAATTTATTTTGAAACACAAACTAATGTGGGTGAAAGCATACCACAGTTCTGTTTTTATTTTATCCTGTAGCGCATGCTGTGCAAATTATTGTTGTGTCGCCATGGTGGTATCTGTTTGTGTCTGTCTGTTTGTGCATAGACACATTCCTGCAAACACAATTACAATGACTCATCACACTCTCACCACAGGTTTCCTGTGAGGACATGTTGTGGTAGAAATGTTTGCCAAATAAGTCTTTAATTCGCTTAATTAAAAGTGCCAATAAGCTAAGCTAGTACTGTTTTAAGTATAGACTGTAAAAAAATAATGGATGTACCCACCGTGACATCACCCATTGGTTTGTGGACTCTTGAGTTTGGCATTTTGTGACGACCAGAAGTGACCATATTTGGACAAGCAGCAGCAGCTAGCAGCTAGCAGCTAGCTACAAAATGCAGATTTAAGTCATTTCTGCATTGGCTTCACTTTACAGACCCGGAGCTCCCTGCTTGGTTTAAAGGCATCATTAGTGAGATATGGTTTGGTAGCATCTAGTGGCAACTGTGGGGAACTACATCATCCGCAAAATCCAAAATTCACAATATTTTTTCAAAGCAAACATCTGGATTGGGATTTTTCTTTTACATTTTTAGCTATCCAATAAATATGCCATTTTTTCATCAGTATAGAAAGTTTTTAAAATCTAAAAATGCAGCACCAATGTTCAGTTGAGTTTTGAGGATATTAAATGGACCTATTATACACATTTACAGGTCTATATTTATATTCTGGGGCTCTACTGGAATATCTTTACATGATTTACAGTTCAAAAAACTACTTATTTAACTCATACTGACCCTTAGTGCAGCCCCTCAGTTCAGCATCTTTCTGAGACAGGCCAGCTTCTGTCTCTTTAAGGCCCCTCTCCTGAGGAGTCCACTCTGTTCTGATTGGCCAGCTTCAGGAAGCTGCCCCTCTGGAAACTTGCGCTGGCTGTGGAGGCTACATCAACAAACCATGCAACAAACACAGTAGGATTTCACTACTTTTTCTCAGTCTTTACTCAAATTGTGAACTTCTCAAATACATACATGTTTGAACCAAAATCCGATCCGAAATATGAGAGTGGACAACACCAACAACACATGAAAAAACCTTAGAAACAACTTTAGCAACAAAGGCTACAGAACAGATGGCTGTTTACAGGCATGTGCAACGAGCCAACGTCAGGTTGTCAGCAAGGTAGAAAAAAACATTGCAAACGAAGCGAAGGCCTGGGCTTTTGACTTGCAGGGAGGATTTCTACATACGTAACCTCAAGTTTAGATATCTGACATCATAACAGTATATAAATAACAGAAAATCACAAAAAGCATAATATGTCTCCTTTAACCAAGTGACTATGCACAGTGTTTAGTTTAAAAGGGGGCCATGGGAGGTAATTATGTGGAAAGAGACAGCAAAGTATTACTTATTGCACCTTTAAAATATCACAATCATTACCAAGAGTCAATATGTAGCTTGATTCTGGTGTGTTGAATGTCAAATTAAAGGAAAAATACATCTAAGCTACATTGGCATTGCAGCTAAAAACCTGGCAAGGTTCCTATACCTGCCCGGGAGTAAAGGAATCAGCCTTATTCATAAAACCTCTGACTACTCTGACATATGGAGAAGTGAAAAAAGTTTGACAATTACCCCCCTTCTATGAGTTTAAGTCATTTTTCTTCCCCTGCGCTGGTACGTATGGATGTATTCAATCAGAAGCCATTCCCACTGAAACATGCTCTTACACAGCGAGTGAGTAAACCTTTATGTAACCGCCAGTCGAGTGGGGAGTTCATTTGATGGAGAGCCCTGCTTGATTTGTTTGTGGCTCCAAAGAGGCTTACGACACGCAAGCTGCCCCTGTTCTGCTCTGATAAATGGTTCTGGTGAGAGGGAGTAAGGAGAAAAAGTGTGTGTGAGACCTTGCCAAAGACTTTGGGGTTTTTCACAGCTTAACTATATTAAGAGACAATCTCCCGCAGATACACACACACACACACACAGAGTACACACATACATATTCAGCTAATAAATATGAACATGCACACGCACACACACATACGTTGAGTCATGTGAGTCCATGAACATTTTCACATTTTTCACACACACATACACACACACACTGGGTGGTATGAATTGAAATAAAACAGTGCAGTGATGAGGTGGGAAGCTTTTCTGCTCAGACTCTAGAGGAAAGGGTGGCTCCTTTTTCTTCCACTCACTCTCCATCCTCCTGCAGAGTGTGTCGTGTGTTTGCTTAGTAATGCAACGCTGCCGTCTTTTTGTCTTCTCCGTGCCGACCATGCAGGGCTGTAATTGAATGTTACCTGTCCCACCCAGCCAGTCCCCGGCAAAACACTGCCACAGCCGATTAGCTCACGCTGTAGCTATGCTAATGGTCCGTGAACACACAGGGGCCCACGTGGAATGTCTGTTCATGACAATGTGTGTGTGTGTGTGTGTGTGCCTTTTTTAGTCTGTTACATCTGCCTGCCTCTTTGTCTCTTTGACTATTATGTGTAATGAGTGAGTATTACTATAGCGACCGGCTGCTGACAGGCCACACAGAACGGAACACAGTGGTCATACAGTTGTCCTACCGACTCCCCCACCCTCCCCACAACACACACACAGTCCTCATGTCAAGACTGGGCAGCGAGTGTGCCACTGGAACACACAGATTTGCTCCGGCTGATGGCAAACCACAGCAGTGGAGCCTGTGGCGGCCTGCATTTCCTTTAATATCCTGGCTAATGTACAGAGAGAAGCCAGGGCCCCAGAAAGCCATTGGATCCCAGCCAGACTTCCTAACCTACCACCACACCAGTCTTATGTAATGTTTTGATCAGTACAGTAGTAGTTTAGTGTGGGAGATATAAATGGGACTCATATCAGGACATGGCAGTGTCTCAGCTCATATGAAAGAAGTCCATTTGTCTACAGTTTTTCTTCACTAATAGGTTGTCCTTGATTTCTTGGCATTTATAGTCTCATTTTAGCTAAATTATACTCTTACTCTTGAACTCTTACAGAGCCAGTAGTTTGACAATCAGGAAATATATAACTAAATTAATATGTACCATGTTGTGAAATAATGAATCCCAAGATCAAGCTTTGTTGGTCCAGAACAACTCTATCACCAGACAAGAAACTTATGTTGAAGATTATGTTCGATGCCAACATTTTTTATGTGCAATGCCAACACTTTCAAAAGTCCCGCTGTCCACAATATCTGTGCTTGGCAACTACTGTATGATTAAGTTTAAAGAAAGGTAGTGGTCATGGCAACTAAAACACTCAGTTAAGGTTAGGGGATGATTATAATTACAGTTAATACAAAAGCAAGCGTTAAGGTCACTCTGTTCTAAAGTAATTTCTCCAATTTTTTAGCTGTAATTTCTGCCGTCTAAAAACATCTACTCTGTTAGGTCTTCTCTGTCCTGCTGTTATTACAGACATGTCTGAACACGGCCCCTCAACTCGCCCATGGACTTGCCTCTTATATTGAGCTCATGACGTTTTAACTCGGATGGTCTGGGGCTTATGTGAAATGGTATTCATTAAAAACCTCTAAAAACAGAAATATTGAATAGAGTAAATAACAATATTAGATGGTTTTTAAAAGAAACCAGAAAGAAAGGAAGGCTTTGTTCCATGGTTGGATTTATAATTATTTCTTTCTACAAATGTCAGTGGGATTTCAAATGAGGTTTCCTACTTCTGGAGCAGAACTGGGAAGTTCTGGTTTCACTTCAACTCTCTATAGGGCACACTATTTCACCCACTAACATTGGCGTCAGATGTAAATTGTAAGGTGCAGAATTGTCCAATTTGGAAGTAATAGCAAGGGATAGTGGGCTGTCCAGAGAGAGAACATAAAAATAAAGGTAAAGCAGACACTGCGTTAAAAAATGCACACTTCAGAGTGAGAATGCATGAAGATGATGGCGGGAAAGAGAATATTGAGAGAGATGTTGGAGTGAAGTGGTGGTGGGGGTGTATCTTAGCCTCGACCACGCAAATTAAGCATGGCTTCATGCGCAGACCTTCATTGCAGGATTCACAGCAGCTGGAGAAACCACATCTCCTCCCATGGAGCGGAGCCAGGGCCACAGCCAGACCCGAATAAGCATCATCTTTTTTATACCACAAAAGAAAAAGAAAGAAAAAGAGGTTGAAGGAGAGAGAGAGAGGGGCGGGTGGGGAGTGGGAGAGAGGACGGTTTAGAGGGCAGCAGTAAAAGGGAGACTGTCTGCATGGGGGTTTGGGGCCGAGGAGCTGAGGAAGGAAACCACAGGAGGATTATGAGCGAGGGCCTCTGTGTTTCAGTTAAACTTTTCTCTCTCGGAAACCGTTATATAGACTTGCTGACCCTTTCTCCCACAGTCAGGGCTTCCTGCCTCTGTCTACCATGCAGAACCCCTCAACCACTTTGAGCCAAATCACACCTCTCCGCCGGACTGTGGCAGTTCATGAATTACTCCACAGAGAGGTGTTCTTGCCCAGACTCACTCCCTTGCTTCCTACTCACAACTGGGGGCTGCACTCTTCTATTTTCTATATTCTAAGGTGGCTCAGCTTGAAACTGGCAAGTTGTAGGTCGGCTGTCACCAAGTCGTTGAGTAGGCACACCTGAGGATTGCCAATCTGACAACTTGGGACTTAACAGCTGCTTCTGGCACTTTGATGAATGGCAAATGAAATAAGAGTGGGAATATGAGAGGAAGGCTCACTCACTGGTGTCCTAAACCTGCCCAATACTGTGTTATTTCTCCCGCTCTGAAACTTCCTGTTGACCTTGGTCATGTGACAGGGGTGGTTGCGGCCAGTCGTGATTGGGTGTTCCGGCCTTGTCTGGTCAGGTCTGGTTTCTCTCCTGACGTCGGAGGAGCTGCGCTTGGCCCGGCTGCCGCTCTACTTGGGTTGGTGTTAACAATGGGTAAATGTTACGGCTAGTGTGTTTTTGTGTCAACGCAGGATAATTGCACCCTGTCCAATGGTCATCCTTGGACCGGTACTATATACAGTATGTGTATTGACTTTACTTTTTGGACCCTATACTTTTCTTATTTGATATTTTTTCTACGGCTGACGATGAGTCTTTTGGTTGTTTTGGTCTGGGTTGACGGAAGTGGTTTTGAATTGACGCAGCGAGTAAAGTGAGGGGCTTTCTCCGCTGGCAACTGTCTAGTTAAAAACATTAAAAGCCCGCAGATAACTCTAATGCAGAAACACCCAGAACTGTCACTTTACTGGTGTTAGTCTGGTGTGTCAGTAAGGTCCCGACCACCTACATTGTACAGTAGAAACCCCTGCAGCCGCTCCAGCTGCTCTGTGTTTGCTGAAGCCTTTGTAATCCAGCAGTTGTCATAGGAAATACATGCAATTAACATTATGCTGTTAGTTGCCGTCATACCCTGTTGCTCCCTGCACACAGTAGTGAGCCACTTCCATTTACTATTTCTTTGTAGCTTATCAGAGAAGAACCTGCGTCAACTGTGTGGCTACAGTCTCCTCTGTTGGCGCAACATTACATTTCTACTCATCTCGGATCTGGAAGAAGGGAAGAGCAGGAACATCTGCAAAGAGCCCCAGTAATTATATCTGAAGATGTGGAGAAAGAGAGGGGGGTATAAAGGAATAAAATGAAGGGGGTGAAGAGAGGGAGGGGGAAAGAGAGACACACACACACAAAAAAAAAATCTGACTGTGAAATGACTGCCAGATTTCTATTTGTGCGTCTTGAAAGGCCCGTGTCTCTGCCGCTGCATATGGGATGTGGGATGAGAGCTCTGGCAAATCAAAGGCGCACTGGATAAAGATCTCTGGAAGCCCATGCTAGTAAACAGGCTCATAAAAGCAGCTTGCGGGGTGGAGCGTCAAAGAAAAACTTGAATGTCTGCCCACCTCCAATAAAGCCAGAGCTTCTGCAGGCGTCGGTTCCAGCACTGCGCATGGCCAGGCGTGCGGGGCTGCCGGTGGTTTGGAGCTTCATCACTGTATCATATCCTCTGATTAAGGGCTATCAGTCATGCAGAATACTACCATGTCTCCAATGGATTTTCCAACTCTTCCTCCAGTCTTTTTTTTTTCAGTTTGCTCTCTTTTTCATCATTTTGTTCATCACCCTGCATGCCAACTCTTCACCATTCGCTTTTAACCTATATTACACACATTTCTAACGCTTTATTTCCACCTTCAGTCTGTCATTATCTGTAATTACTAACCACCAGTTCTCTTCTATCTAACCCACTCAACAATTATTTTCCAGCAAACAAGGCCTGCCCTGCAGTAGCAGTTGTAGCATTAGCACTAGCAGTCAGTTAGTACTCCAAAACACTGAGTCAGCAGATCTGCCGTTGCTCTGCAGCTGCTTCATTTTTTGCACTTTATCGCTGCCAACTGTCGTTGCACACTGCTTTTTTTTTTTTTTTTCCTCCATCAAGGATGTAAGTGTTTGTGACATTGTGGCTAGAGGGGGCGGAGGTGTTGAGGCCAAACTATTTCATATGAAACAACTCAAACCCGGTAGCATTCCAACGTAGGCAACCCTCCTGCAGTTTGCCCGAGAAGGAAAAAAAAATAGGAAATAGAAAAACATGGCTGCGAGCTTTGCGGTAGAGGAGGCTTCATGCTGTGTGGCATTTGTGTGTTGTTGTTTTTCATTTTGGTGAGCAAAGTACTTCACACCACAGAAATGCCCTTTACCTTTAGCATGGTTTATGATAAACACCGCTTAAATTGGTGCATTTGGTTGTCCTCCTCATCACCAGCTTACTGTATACACAATAGAACCAATATATCACATTAGGAACACACACTAAGAATAAAGCAGTAAACAGTGTGCTTCAAGGAATTTGTCTGACTTGATATCTGTTCTTTTGTTGATCGTACTGTACATACTGTATTCACAAGGCTTTAGAAATATCTAAGTTTGAAACTGACATCACACATGATGCAGAATGTGGTAAATATCTAATATAACTTGACTTTGTCCCTGTTAATCTTCCTGATACTGTGTGTCTGTGGCGAAAGCATCTCCCAACAAAGAGCACTCTGTGTGCAGGCAGACGGAGCAGTGCCCTCCAGTGGTGTAGCAGCTAAAAGGGGCCCTTCAGAGCCACACAGCTTTACATGCATTCCTGCTCAGCCGTAGTCAAGGCAGCTCCTGGCTGACAAAGGCACACACAGCAGCTTTTAAAAAAATCAGTTTCCACCACAGTCTGTGGAATGTTTATCAGTGGTAAGCACGCTGCCCTGGAAGCATATGGTGTGGTTTCACTGCTTTGGGTGCACAAGAGGTGAACTTAAGGAAAAGTCGTATGATCATAGGAGACCTAACGGATGGCTGAACATGTGAGTGTCTAGTAGTAAATTCAGTTCTATGCTGTCCACCTATTCATCTGATAAAATTACTGGAAAAAAAAAAATAAGGGCAGCATTATTTATAATCCTTTACTTTTGACACCTTCCTCTGAAAAAACATACACGTGATTACGTGCACACATGAATACATGTGCTCATTCACACACGCACACACACACACACATATATAGACAGAAGATATAATGTATATTTAGATGTACAGTGTTTGTTACTGGCAGGTTATGGAGGCTGTTTGGTGGCCACAACCAACCAGATCACCACATGTTCCTCGACCTAGACTGTACTATTATCTGAGACAAAGATTTGAGGGAGACACTCCCTAAGCATCATGATGGGATGCTAATTGCCATATTAACTTCTGGGCCACATCTGCTTTGATTATAATTTGTATTTCCCACTTTGCCACAGATTGTATTTCACTATTTGCCACAGATTGGCTTCTTTGGTGTCATTACCTGCTTTTATTTTTTCAGAATAAATGCAGACTGATGCAGGTATGCAAGGGGTGGAGATAATAACATGAACGCCTGTGCAGTAGAATATAGTCTGCTTGGCAAACCACACCCATGCCCTGCCCGGTTTTGCAGCAATACTATACTGAAATAAGTGAAACTATGGATACCATATTTTAGCATTCTCCCTGTTATTACTTGGTTGAACATGTCAGTTACTCTCAAAACAAACTGACAGGTATCTCTTTAGAATTTCTAAATTAAAACTATTTTTAAAAAGAATACAGTCTACAATAGCCCAGCAGTAAATATTACTTTTGTTGAGCTTATAATGTTTAGTTTTTCTTTGCCAGAGCTGTTTATTCAACTTTTTTCTTTTACAGGTTGTACAGGGTTGAACAATACAGCATTACAGGTGTCATTGTGTCCAGTCCCAGGATAACACACAGCCTCCTTGTCTGTCTATGGCAAGCTGTTTTAACATTTAATAGCTGAGTGCAATAGAATTGTTAAAACTCCCATTTCAGATATGTTGTGGATATCTAACAGCATCCTATCTACCTGACAACAAATGTATTGTGGATATCTGTAATTGCATTGTTTCTAGTCCTAATTCTAATTGTAGATATCTGAAATTGCATCTTTACTAGTCATAATACGAATTGTGGATATCCATAATGACATTTTTACTAGTTACAGTGTATTTTCGATATTCAAAATTACATTATGGATATCTGGAATGGTTTTCCATTTTGGGTATCTGATATTAAAATTATGACTTGTAACAATTGGATTGTAGATATCTGAAATGGGAGTTTGTCCTAGTAAGAATTCTTAAATTTAGTTTTGACTAGTACAATCAAAGTTGTAGATATCTTGAAATACAATTTCTACTAGTAAGAATGTTATTGTGGATATCTTTAATTACCATTCTGACTAGTAAGAATACAGTTTTGACTTGAAATGCTATTATGGATATCTAAAATGTAATTACAGATAGGAGTGTGGTTTGATTAAATGTTAAAACTTGCAATAGTGTCAGCAAGGCTTCCCGTGCCCTCACTTTAATGACCCCCTCCCCAGTAGGCCTCGTTAACTTCTCCTCACGACAAATTAGGAGGTGTTACACATGTCAGAGGTCACCCTGCTGCTCATATGGCAGTATGCAGGTCCTCCAAATTCACAACACATGTTCTCATCATCTGTAACCCTAAAAGGTGTTAACTCAAAGTTCACCACCTCATTTAAATCCCTGGTTACTGCCGCAGCTCAGCCTAGCGGAGTCATGGGTCTGATTAAACAGTGACAGTTTAATCAGAAATGACCAGACAGGAGCTTCTTGCAATGTGCTGAAACCTCGCTGGCTGAAGCTACTGCTGTGTGATAGACAGACTGTTTTTCTTTGGTGCAGATAAATAGGACCTCTGGATGTAGAATAAAGGACAGTTGGGACTATGCAGCCATGCAGTAGAGAGATAATTGTGGATATAATTCAGGGGATGCAGAGATGTTGGACCAGATGATGTGAGCCATGGGTTCTTTATTTTGGTGCTATGCCACATGCTACTGGTTTATATTTAATATATATTATGATATTTTTAGCTCACGGGGACGAGACATTATGCTGTGAGCTATGTGGTATTAAAATACTAGCCCATACATAGTTTCATCAAAAGCAGCACTGTGTAGAAAGATGGATATTTATGCCTTCAGGATTTCAACTTTGCTAAAAGGAAAAACCTTTTTGCTTATTAATTTAATTGATTTGGTTCACACTGATAAATGGTTCGTTCAAATCTGCTGGTTCCAAACTTTTCCAATATGAATCAAATCAAGCACACAGTTGCTGCTTTACAGTGCAGATTATTAGTGAAATCAGAGCCCACCGGATAGGATTCGTATAACATCCCCTGCACTCTTTGGAACAAATACACTTGTTTATTTTGGTCTGTACCCCGTGATTTCTCGAGTGTAAGTGTAAATTACATGTCGCCACCATTAAATATTAAACCCAATGGAGCATTAATAATTGATGGCATCACTTCTTATGCAACGGTGGCCGAGGAGCTGGCCCAGAAAAGGCCCTTTGCATTAGGCTCTTCTTGAGGTTAGAGACTGTGGCCACCATTCCCACCCATTTCTTTTTAGCGGGCTGATGGATGATCACATGAAGTTCGTAAAAGAGGATCTCCCCCACCAGAACGGCATCGTCTTGGGCAGGGAATGGCAGAGTGCTGAGTGGATGTAAGTGCTTCTTCAACCACAACTAAGTATGTTCTGTGGACCTGAGGACTCTCAAGCTGTGGGCAGGATGGGTATAATGATTGGTTTGAAGGAGAGAATGGTGTGTGTATGTGTGTGTGTTTGTACGCGCGCGCGTGTGTGGACAGAGTGGTACAGGGTAGGTTACCCACATGGCTTCCAATGCCTGAAAGCCGCCCCCAAAAGTGGTGTGTTTGGGGTGGCTCTGGCATCTCAAAGTGCTACCGCTTCAAAAGTTTGCTCAATAAATGGACAGCCATAATTATTGTGATGATAAAAGCTCAAAACCACTGATGGAATTTGATGGTAAATATGACTTCCATAACACGGACCTGGAGAAAAATCCTGCAGAGAGAAGCTGCTTAATAAAAATAACAAAGCTAAAAACAAGCCATGTCATTAAAAAGTGTGTTTATTGTCAAACCTACTTTAAACTGTTCAATACTGTACATTACTACAGTACAATGTACAATAGTGCAGGGAGCTGTAAAAGTCTCTCACTTCAACAGTCTCCCTCCAGCACTCTTAGTTCCCCCTGGCAGTAATCAATACAGCTAAATAATAACCTATAATCAGTCTCGTCACATTGGGAGTGACGGTGACTGATAGGCCTCTGCTGTCCGCCTGGCGTTCCTTCTGACACTAATGCACCAACTGCCTATGAACGGCTGTTTATTACTCAATTAGGACATTTGGAAATAGCCTGATCAATAATGAATGGCGCTTCCTTAACTCTGTCTGCCTGCATGAAGGAGGAAGAGGATTAAAATGTAAACAACAAGGCATCTTATCTCAAATATGTTGCCTCCAATATCATGATTCTGACAACAGTGAGGAGAAGCAATGTCCCTCAGAAGTAGTAGCCTACTCCAGAAAAGAATAAGACCAGTAAAGGTCTTTGTTTAACTGGTCTGCGTATTCAATAAGAATGTTATATTTGATTGAAGAAGTAGTAGCTAGTAGTGATGAAACTACAGTGAGCTTTTGCCTGACTCAGTTCTCCAGAGCTCCTTGGAACATTTTAGCATCTTCCAGCTAGATGTTTAGCTGTCCGACCCGCGAGGTAAGTGTTTTGGTTCACTCTCGCTGCTCTCATCAGCATCAATTTGAGAAACACAACAGCAAATGGCTGCTAGTGTTGCTCTGTGTCACCTGGATACAGCAGGCATCTGTTAGCTAAGTTTACCATATACCAAAAAGGTGACAGTAATGTTTTGACAGCTAGCTGCGCTGCCCCCAAGAGGTCAAAAAGTCAATTAATGCATGTTTAAGTAAAAGTAGTAATACCAAAATGTCAAAATACTCCATTACAAGTAAAAGTCTGGACCCCTCTCATTATTAAGCAAAAATATTTTATTATTGGAATATTTTTTAGCACATGAATGTGTGCAGCACTAATTCCTAGTTCCAGCTAATCAAGGTGTGGCTAATTTTAACAAGCTTGTATATTGTCATATTGATAGTTTAGTAGATACAAACGTGTGCTATTTTGCAAGTAATCATAACCATAATAATTCAATTTATACATAATCTCAAAGTGCTACAGTGTTAAAAACATATAACATAATTATAACAAGAGTTAAGATGAAAAGGTCATATGTTCTGTAGGTAAAAATCTTCTGCAAAGTAGGCAGTAAAAAAATAACTACAACTTTCAAGACAAGTGTAGAGGAGTTAAAAGAACAAAATTTAACAAAATTTAAAATGCAGTGAAGTAGAAGAAATAACGTAGCATCAATTGGAAATACTGATTATCTGACTACCACTGAGTCACTATATGCTGCTCTCATTGCTGAGTTTTACTGCTTTACAAGGCTATTCAAAAGGCTATTCAAATGGCTGCTATCATTTCAACATGACCACCAATAATTAAGGTAACGGACATTAGATGCCGTGGAGGTGTATTTTGCTCTGTGGACTTAGGGGGCCTTCCCTCTCAATAGAGGACCATTTCACATGGTCAAAACACTTTGATTCTGGCCAGTGAATGGTCCTTTTCAGCTGACACTCACTTTCAAACAGCAAGGGCGACAGATATATAAAAGCAGCTCTTCAGGCCTTAGAAAATATTTTGGGAAACCGAAATAGCCTGGCACTTATGAGAGAGCTAGAGAGAGAGAGAGAGAATGACACTTTTTTTTCAATATAACTGGAAGGGCGACAGGCACTATATCTGCCTGTTGAAATCTCATTGGAAGGAGAAAATGTTTATTTTTTTCCTTTTGGCCACAACTTAGAAACCCAAGGAATCTGCTGTCCTCCTCGCTCCACCGTCTGATGGTTCAGTGTTAGTGTTTGCCTCCACAGTCGTCAGGGCGGGGTTGGGGGTTGGTGGAGGGGGGTGGGGGGAGAGGGGGGGCGGACTGACTCTAAAAGTGGCTGAGGTTTCCTCAGGTCTGTTTGAGCATACCGAGGCCATCCTGTGCTGAGCCCGGCATAACACCAGAAGTAACCCAGGTAGAGAGAGAGGAGACGCCCCGTCGTCTACCCATCTCTGTCAAAATATTTGTTCCGCATGGATGGGGGCTGGGTGTGTGTGTGTGTGTGTGTGTGTGTGTGTGTGTGTGTGTGTGTTTAACAGGACGGTCAGTGGGACTTGTGGCACTCCATGTGTGGGCACTGCCCAGGCTGTCTTGCCACCCTTTGCCACCACACACACTCACTCATCTCACCTTTGCAGGACGAGTGTATGTCCTTCCCTGTCCACACACACACACACACCAACACCAGAGTCAGACCACCCAGGCAAGTGGGGAACCAAGAGAAGGCCACTTTATGCTCCCAGACAGCCCAGTCCGACCACAGTGGCGCCCCTCTAACACCCATGCAGCCGCTATTACCCACAGAGCCTGTGTGTATGTGCACGCATATGCATCTATGTCTGCCAGTCTATCCGCTTGCGCTGACAAATGTGTGTGGACGAAGTAGTGACTCTTCTCTTTATATTCTGCCAACCACAGGCTCCAGTACATTTAACTGGGTTAATTTAGTTAAATGACTCTTGTGCAACATCAGACGTTTCACATTTGCTACCTGGCAAACTCTTACTGAATGTGTTAGTATCAAGTCCAGCCTCAGTCATTACTCCACCGCTCTTTCTAGCACAACCATTATCCTTGCTAATATTTATCGTGCTGGTGTGTTGATAGAAACAGAATGGGAGGCTGGATTGGTCAAAGTGCTGACATATATCCTGTGTGTTTGTGGCTGCGATGGTTTGCTTGGGACTTGTCATGTGACCGCCTCAGCTTTGTTCTATCTCTCTCTGTAGACCATCACCAGACCATGATGGAAATTGCAAGGGACAAATTAGCCACATATGTTGAATAATGGTTACAACAATTGATTGGGGCGCAGCTTGCCTTAGGGGAATTTCTATGTGTGTGTGTGTATGTGTGTGTGATTGAGCACATGTGTGTGTGCCTGTTGATTTCTGAATGATTGTACTCAGGAATTAAGCTTGTGTGCATGCAGACTGGTGTGTTGCTCACTGCATGTTTCGGCACACCAGCTGGTACGTGTGCAGTGCAACATCTGCATGTGTGTGTTTGTGTGCATCTTGGTATCAATTCTTTGTCAGTGATCAACAACAACTGACATATTTTCTCTGACATTCCTGATGAGGGAGGAGGAGATGCAAGGGAATTGCACCAACAAATCTGGAAAAGCATGACTAATTTTCTGTGATGCTCTTTCCAGCCAAGCCTCCCTCACGCTACACATGCCACGGCAGCCATTCCACCTTTGATTGATGACTTCTCCTATTGTCGGCCCTCGTGCCTATGATCTTTTAATAAAGTTTGTTTTTACGCCCAGTCGGCCCCCGTGCCTATGATCTTTTAATAAAGTTTGTTTATATGCCCAGAGAGCAGGTTGGACGCGCTGCAGTGACTCATTGCAAGATGTTGCCCTGTCACAAAGAGTACAGACTGAAACTAGGTGTCTGTCCACAGAAATACATTTATTATGCAGTGATCTCTTGAGGCTTATTTGATATTGCAACTGTTAATCAGCTCCCTCTGCTACAGAGAATATTGTGACACTTGGCTTGTGCTTGAGACTTTTTACATTTCAATGTGCAATCCAGTGTTTTTGGAGTTTGACACATTTAGAGGTCAAAAGTCAGAGGTCAAAATCTAAACAGCAGTGGCTACTTAGATTGTTTTTTTTAAATCTGTCAAGAATAAATATGTAAAGAATAAATTGCTGGAGTATCCCTTTAATGCTTTCAAGCTTATACTATACCACATTGTTGGAAGCTGGATTGGTGCATATTATGTTTTTTAAAAAGCATGCAATGTATAGGCCATGTGCATATGGAGGATGCTTTATTTTGATGATTATGTAATGTGCAGTTAATGTGTTATTCACTTGTAAATTAAAGTAATTTTTACCACACCAAAATGATGTTTCTTGTGCTGTGGTTAAAAGGGGACACCAATGGGAAAGATGAGATGAGGGTGAAGGAAAAACAGAGAGTCAAAACATTCTCAGGAATACTGTCGCCATAGCACAGGACACGCAAGCAGGATGATGAAACCACCGGTGCGTGCTGTCCATTCAGTGTCAGAGCCTCCTATTTATTTTTCTTTCCTGCCTTCTGATTGGCCAGTGGAGGTGTGCGGCCTGTGAGCTGTGAGCTTCCCCTCCAGAGCCCGATGACAGATCTAAAGGATAGTTCTCTATCCCCCTTGTTACAAATAACTTCCTCTGACATGTTTGGGCACGCTGACAATGTTTTGAATGAAAACAGCTTTCAGGGTTGGATGGGATACAAGCTTTCAACCCCTAGGGTGGGCTACTTCTTCAACTGCTGCTTTATCCCTCAGAAGAGAGAAGGCAAGAGGGAGCAGAGAGAGAGAGAAAGAGCCCAAGCAAGGCTGGGATTAAGGACTGCACAAGACAGTGAAGCGCCATGAATAAAAGCCGTCTGGACTGTAAGCACTGTGGCTTTACAGTGTGACACAGGCCTGTTTTTTCTCCTTCGCTCTCAGTCAGTGCTTTAAAGACAGCAGGATGAGGGAGGGGACAAGCCAGAGCAGAGGTGTGTCATTGTTGACACAGACAGGGAAGAATGCCTGGACAGTTTTCCTCTGTTGCTGTGACTGGATCCACTTCTGTGGTCTCGGCTGTGTGTTTAGAAGCAGTTCCAGGTCGTTGAAAGTGATCAGTGTCGTGGGCACAGACAGGCTTTTGTGTCTGCACTCTGTCCTCCAGGTCTGAAATCATTGAGCAGAACACGTTCTACTGCTTTGTATATACCACAAATCCTTTGATTTGAGTCAGTGTATGCGTCACAGTATTGTTGTGTTTCCTTCTGTCTTTTAAGTTTAACACTAATTGAATGTTCCTTAAACTCCTCCCCCGCGTTTTTCAGGCCTAAAAAACTTTGGATTTCCCCAAATGCTGAAACAGTGCGCATGGCACTGTAGTAAAAGGGAAACTCTGCATTTAAAGAGCTTTTAGAGTGGTGTCTTTTTTTCCAAAAGCTGAAACACAGGAGTGAGGGTGTAAGGAATGAACTAAACTGTGTTTATCTGCCCTAACGTAAGCAGTAATTGTTAGCATGCCTGGCTAACTTGCTTACTACCTACAGTAGTAGTTAAGCATTACTTCTAAGACCAAGGAGAACATCATTTACTAACTTCATTAGTTTGTTGGAGTACAGGTAACGTTAAAAAACGACCACTGCATGGAAAGCGGTCCTGGACACTAAACGGATAGGGTCCAAGACCGCTTTCCATACAGTGGAGAAATACAACACAGTGGTCGTTAGCAGTGCTAACATTAGCAGCTCTGTAATGCTCTTTATTGAATTGGGCAAGTTTACACCACAGCAACTCAGCCAACATTTCCCAAGATAGCATACGCTTGCCAAATGGTAAGTTCTTCTCTAAAAGCCTTTTCTATCATAAAGTTATAAGTAAAAACATACTGTTTGAAAACAGAAACAAATATGTAAACCCTGCCAAACAGGGTTATGTTAGTATGAAATAACTGCTCTAACATTCTTCCTTATCACACTTAAAGGGGACATATTATGCTTTTTGTGATTTTCTGTTATTTATACATTGTTATGATGTCAGATATCTGTAAACGCTTCGTTTGTGACATTTTTTTCTACCTTGCTGATGAGCTGACGTGGACGAATTTGAAAAGTTGACATTTTGAGTAAAGATTGAGAAAAAGTAGTAGTTTGTTTTATGGTTGGCTGACATAAACTCCGAAGCTGGCTGAGTCTCCCGAAATCTCTTCTCAATCAGAACAGAGTGGGGTCCTCAGGAGGGGGGCCTTAAAGAGCCAGGGGCTAAAACAACCTGAGCTGAGCTGAGGGGCTGCATAAAGGTCAGTATGAGTTAAATAAGGAGTTTTTTTAACCGTAAATCATGCAAAGTTATTCCAGTAGAGCCCCAGATTAAAAATATAGATCTGAAAATGTGCATATTATGTCCCCTTTAAAATGCTAGGGCTAACTAGCTCTACACTGCGATAGAAGAACAATGCTGCTTAGTTATTTCCATGTCTTCTACATGGATCAACTGGTAAGGATGCTGACTTTAGCTGACTGCAGCTTTAGCCTCAGTCTTTTAGCACAATGTCATATGAAGCCATAAAATACATATTTATGACTACTTTTGCATGATTCTTGTTTGAAAAAGAGTCAGCTGAAAACATTAAAATGTCATTTGGAGACAGCATTTTGAAATAGCATTTTTATGTTCAACTCGTGGAGCTAACATTAGTTTAATTAATTCGCTAGCTGCAGCTGATAAAATCTGGCTAGAAATGAGAGGCTGCTGTTGTCTTCTACTGTGTGAAATAAAGGAATCATTGTATTAAAAAATACTAAGAATGTTGTGTTAAATCTGCCAGCGTTATCATTGTAAACAGCATGTGCCATGTGCAATCTAAAAGTTTGACAGACGTAGCAACAGTGACGAAGGAAGCGGGGCCTAGTGAACGGTCAATTCAAGCCTCAGTCAGTCTTTTGTCCCCTGTCTCTGTTGCACTTTTTCCTTCTCTTTTTTTCAGCCGTCCTTTGGGGCAAGTCTTCCTGATCAGGCATCGGAACGCTGGTATGTTCCCCTCAAGTGCCTAATCAGAGAAGATGGTGAAATCAATGAGGTGGATGGATCCTAACAGGAATCTGAAATGAACACCAGCCCTAAGGATCAATGTGTATCTTCGCCTGTGTGTTTGTATGTGAGAGTGTGAGGGGCTGAAGAGATTCGACCTTCGCCAGGATAGTGACACTTTCTGCTGGCTACATTCGATCACTTTTGGTAAAGGATAGAGGGGGGAGGGCAGAAATGGTGTTAATTAGAGGTCAAAGGTCTGCTGACAGAGGCAGCCACCACAAGGCCCTTATGGAAAATCAGAGCATTATGTGCTGAGGCCAAAGTCAATCTATGTATTGTACAAAAGGACAACTGATCCCATACGATCAACCATACAATCAATCATAGACGTGAAGTGAATGCACATTGATTTAGTCTGCAAACTAGTCTACAACAATTGTATTGGAAACCAAAGGCAATAAAAAACATTTTGATGGCAACAGCAGAGGACAATAAACGCCGACAATCTGACAGATAAGATAAGCTAACGGCAGAAAGAAAACCACATGGATGAGAGGTGAAGACAGGAGAGATTCAGGAGTGGCTCGTCACCATCTCTTCACCATCTGGTCCCCATCACCTCTGCCATGACTCCAATGATGTCACTGCGAGAGGAGATGGTACCAATTACAAACCAGATTGAAGACATCTCTTGAACAAGGAGGCACGGGCACAGTCCCAGGTCCCTGTGTCAATAGTCTGTTGCAGAGTCAGTGGGTCAGAAACCTAAAGGGCTTTGCCACCGAGGCCAGTTATCCGCACACTAAAGTATTGATCCTATTTTTTTTTTTTGTTTGTTTATGGTGCAGAGCAAATCACTTTATCAGTATTCAGCTTTGTAGATAATGGCTGTCTGGCTGGGAAAATCCACCACATTTTAGAGCTCCTCTGTCACCTCAGGAGCGAGACGAGCAGTGCTGGCTCTCCTTTTATTTCTTTATCAGGACCGGAGACGGCTCAAGCGCTTTCCCAGAATCTGTCAGGGCCCGGCGAGCACAGCGCTTCATCCATCACAGGAGCCAGCTCCACAGGCTTTTCATTTTACTGGGGAGGCCCACTTCAGAGGCCAGGCCCATTAAGTTTTCACATTTGTGTCCCAACGCCTGTCATTTGGCTCACATCAACCGAAACACTCTTTCATTCTTGCTGTTTCTCTCTCTCTCGATTCCTCTTGTCCCATTTATCTTTATTTCTCAGTTTCTCCCTCCCTCCCCCTGTCGCTCCATCACGTTTCTCACTTCTAATGAGGAGCGAACTCGTTTTGAAAATTATGACGTGATCCCGAGGTCAAAGCTGCAAATGAAACACACGTTTCGGAGCTCACCCAAGACAAAGCAAAGAGGGGATGTGTAGCACTTCCAAAACAAGGCTGCTTCAGTATATGCATGTGTTTGTGTTCCTTTCATGGTGTGACTATTAGTTCCCAGTTATCCCATATAAACAGAGCATCACACTGTAATTTATGGTTTAACAAAACAATTTCCCTTAATCCTCAAGTCACGTGCATACCAAACAAAATAGTAAGAACAGCGCTGTCTCCCTCAGCAGTTAAGCAGAAAATTCCTCGATCTGCTGAATGGCTGATTTGACCATCTAAACACTATCAGGTTCCTGCTATTACTCTATTTCCCCTCCTTAAAGCATGGCATGCACTATGTGTCATTCTGGAGGGCCCGATCACAGACTAACATTGTTGACAGTCAGATTTAGTCTTGGAACAGACCTGATGCCTCAATCGCTTTTCCCCCCTTCATCTTCTCTGACCATTTTAAAAGTGGTTCTGGTATCACTGCCAATCATTCCGCAAACATTTTCCCTAATAGGAATCCGATGACTCAAGGCAATTTATCCCTCATTCTGGCGCTGCCTAAAATTGTTTTGAGGCCACAGTTCTGGCATGATAACAGTTGGTCTCAAAAGAGGAGCAATGGCGTCTCTGAACTATCCTTGTTATGGTTCTATACTGTAACACAGTGATGCAACACTAACCATCAAACACTCACGTAGTCTACAGCATACACCAGGGTACTCAAATACAACTCTTAGAGGTCCACTTACCAGATTTCCACCACATCAAAGGTCCAGTAACAGTGCTTTAAATAATGATATTTCAGTTAAAAAAAACTCCAGGACTACGTACATGCACAGCAATTCTATTAGATAGGTAGATAGATAGATAGATAGATAGATAGATAGATAGATAGATACAGGGGTCACGCAACAGACTTAAGAGGAGGTTACATATTTAAAGCTTGTATGACTATTAATGGGAGAAATGACACCTTTGTTGTGTAACAAAGTCCTTAAACTTGGGCATAAAAAGATGTGATGTCCAAGCGTGTTTATTAATGAGTCTGCTGTATGTGTTATGAGTTTTGTGGTTTAAACTATCCATGTTCCAGTGATAGTTTTGCTCTAAATGGACATATTTGGTGTTTTACATTATCACTCTTCAAACGCAATCATATCCCTCGGTCCATTCATCCTTTAACACACGGTTTTAACGGTCAGTCTTGCTCTTTTTTGGAAATGCTAGGTTGTTGTTTTTTTTGATAAAGCCATTTTGCATTATCAACCGGCACTCCAGCATCCAACAACAACCGTACTAACAGTGGTGACTAGCAGGTAGCTGATAGATGACAGCTGAGGTGACATGATAGCGATGTGTCACTCAAAAGCGGTCTGGGTCAGGTTGCGGTGAAATTTTGTTTCCGATCTGGAAACAAAACTGTTGAGTATGTATGGTATATACAGTATGTGCCCCTTTTGTATACTTGCCATAACTTATTCTTTATTTAAAGTGAGAATATATAATTTCAAAAATGAAATAACACCTTCTTCCTCTCATAAATATAAATATAAATGACAAAGTTGAAGTCATCAGCGAAAATTGCATCCTTGCTCAATTACATATACATATACATATATATATCTTTATGGCTCTTCCCTTCTCTAATTGCTCCTGTCACACTACATTTTAGCATTTATCATTAGCCTGTTAATGCCACACGTCACCATTTGTCACTGTTTAACATTATATTATGAAACCTACATTGCATACCCATGTTTACATTCACTGGCAGTCTTCTTCTTTCCCGCATTTTGCTGGCAAATATCACTACCAATTATCAATCTGTAGAAACGCAATAAATCTGTCATCAGGAATATATAATGCATAGAAGCTCCAGGCGCAAATCTTTTTTATAGTCAAACCAAAGACTGAATGATTTGTTCTACATGTTATTAGTATAATAGAATAGAATAGTTAGTTCATGCTGTCAAACACGAGCACTATATATAACTTCACAGCCAGTAAAACATAACTGAAGCCGCTCATCATTTTTGAAAATAATTACCCCAATAGTCCCCAATAGGTTTTTATTAAGTAGATGTAAAAATCATTAGCACTGAAACACAAATTCCCAGTTCATTTAAAAACATGTCCCTACCACCATGAAATTTACCTCCCTCCAGCTCTTCATTACAAAACACGCCACAGACTTCAGTAAATCCCATGTAGTATTTCTGTAATAGGTGTTCTGATTGTAACCACAGCTCCCAACTCATTAGACATGAGCAGACATGACCAGGGTTGGGTTTTGCCATCTCATTTACATGTCTTCATTGTTGTTGTGCCAAGCAGACATTTGTGGGAATCCACATCAGACTGCCAATAAAGCAGCATTTAAAGTAAACATGCTGAACATTCCTGTGTGTTGTGATTGTGGTACAGTGTGTTCTTACACGTTTTTTGGGGGAGAAGCACGTATTGCCCTCTGCGTGTCAACACTCAGCAGTTAGGGTCCAGAGAGGGAGTATTGATTAGGGGTCGTTGGTGTGCAGACGGTTTATGTACTCTCCTCTGACGTTCGCAATTTGGAGAGAGGAGCTGACAAATTGTTCCTGAACAGCCTCTTTGTCGATTTTGACCTTTTCTCCTCTCTTATCCCTCTGTACCACTCGTACCTCTGTTCAGGAAGGAAGCAGTTGTTGTGAAACACTCTGCTGGCTTCCTCTGTACATCATCTGTCAGCTCTCTTGGAAAAACAACAGCAAAGACAGAAACGGTTTTGGACATTGTTCTATCTCTCCATCACCATGTTTAGGTTATTTTGCAGAGCACCAAACATTTACTTTTGAGTCTTTTTGCACATGTGCTGCACTCCAGCGAAAACTCCACTTTTATTTAATCTCTACATTTTGACTCCTTTACTCTCTTTCCCCCTCTCTCCTAGCTCTTTAAGGTGTTTATATAATGAACATATTGAATTTGTTACTGGGTCCTAGTCTTATTTCCACTTCACTCTGGGTAAATAAAAGGATAGACCCTATATTAAAACATATTTTTAAAATTATATGATAATTAAACCAATTAGGAGTTGTTTATGGGCCCGTGCTTGGGTTATGGCCACTTTGGGCATGCCATTGAACAATGTGGATCTTGTTTGGCTGACGTTTGAAGCGGTTTGGCTGTTTGGAGGGTCCTGTTAACTGAGACTTTTAAATAGCTGCTTTTTGAAGCTCTGTCGTGCGCGCTGCACTCAGCCCAATCCATGGGCTCCTGGAAACCCGAGGGGAACATTATCAAATTTAACACAAAAACACGCATTCTGTTTTATATTTTGTCAACCATATCCCCTCTACCAACCCGCCCCCAATAAAAAGACACCGGTTCCTTTTTTCTGTGGAGCCCCACCTACTGTATTCCACCGTCTTCGTCTTGAGTATCAACCAAGTGTTGATCATACATCTCTTTTTCTGGTATTTCATGCATTGATTCTGTGAAAGTAGGAATCTCAACTCCATTACTGCCACATTTTGCATCAAAATCTGAAACTGTTCATCTAAATCTGAATTAATTGATATTACAGTAATAAGATGTTTACAGAAAACTTTTCTTTTCATGTTTACGCTTATGGAGAGTCAGCTTTTAAAAGGTCAGATTCTACTTTGAGGATTGCATTACTCCTGCTCTCTTGCTGCTTGGAGTTGAGCAAAGACGAACGAGAAAGCATGCATCAGTGCTTTCCCCGCGTACATTTCAGAGAAGGCTTTCACAAACCACTGGTAAAAATGTTTGTCTCAAGTTAATGGTCCTCTACTCACACTTGAGACCAAACAGAACAAACAAAAAGCACTTATGTCAAACAGCATCCTTCATTACATAGGAAAGAGAATGTTTTATTAACTCTAAATAAGCCCCACACCTATCGTAAACACCTATATTACTGTAATGCTATCATTAAATGAGCGAGAGGAAGCCTTTCAGCCTGATAAACAGCAAACAGCTCTCCATTTGCCTCTGACTAAAATGATTTAATGGCCAGATTGAATCAGTGAAATTAAGTTGTTGTTTCAGTCCCAATGTATAAGCAGCCCGGCCTGAGCCAATGGGAAATCATATTCCTCTAACTCCAGGTAACCGTAACTTCTCCATGTACTGTGTGATCTGTTTTATGATGCTCAGGTTTTATCAACACTATGCACCCATAAATCTATCCACAGTCTCCAATGTTGCTGAGTGCAGATAGACACAATGTCATTGCAGCATCATGCTGCACAATAAGGCCTTGTTTACTTTTGAATATCAAACGACTTTGTGCGTGCCCATAAAGAACCCACATGCCTTCATGTGTGGGAGGACTCCCGGGCCTGCACTCATACCTCTGGTTAACCATTATCTTACATCAGGTTTAGCATGCTAGGCCGCAACCCAGATCAGGCCTGAAATAGTTGGTTGATGTGAAGTGTGTGTATGTGTGTGTGTGTTTGTGTGTGTGTGTGTGTGTGTGTGGGAAGGGTGAGCGACGTAGGCCCGCTCCGGATCAGAGTTACCTGCAGCAGCGACGCAACTGCTGCTCAGGGCCAGCTCAGGGTATTTTTAACTGTCAGCACTAAATGCCTCATTCAGCCCCGGCATACCCCCCCACCCACCTCGTAACCTCAGCCAGAATACCTTCACTTCTGTATACACAGTACCACAGGCAGGCTTGCCAGCTGTTTACACATGCGCACACACACTCAGACGCACACACACACACGCACGCACACACACACACACTTACACATACTTAAAAAACACAAATATGCAGCAGGCTTTCTCTGCTCTACACACAGACAAACACTCATAACAGAACACATCTATATACACTCAGTCTCCATGAAAACATATTCATATTAGCAAATGCAGACACACAAACAGACTCTTCCACTCATACTGTACACACACACACATTATGTGATTTGGCCCGGGCCTGTCCCGTCTGTTGGCGAGTTAGAGGAACGGAATGTGTAAGAAACGGTGCCCACACATCGAGCAGCCGCCCAGCACTCAAGTTGGCATCGCACACAGTCGGGTAATATACCGAGTGAACAGCAGGAGAGGAATGCAGACAAATAACTTGTCTTTATTATACAATAGTGCTGCAATTAAACACATCACCTTTTGTCTCTCGATCATGAGATCTTGGAGCTGATGAGTGGCACTATGTGACGAGATGATGGTTATCTGTGAGAGCCAGTCAGAGGGCCATCAATCATTTCAGTGAGACAGCTTTATGACTTCTAGTGAATTTCTCCCACGCCAACCACTAACGCTGGATTATCAATCCCAGCCAGAAGAAGTTTTTGTCCCCAGGCTTAAATTTGAAGGCATTTATCTGACATTTATCCAAAGTTGTACTCATTTGGCAAAAGAACCGTTGCTTTTTTCTTGGGCGTTGATGAGATCTGAAGTTGTCTCTTAGTAGAAACGCATTTTTTTTTTTCCACACCTACTGTTAGAGATGTTTCAACATTGCATCACCCCGTGTGCGCAGCTGTCTCGTGGGCCCCTGCTTTCCCTCTGTTAGCTCCTGTGTCTGTTCAGTGCTAATGAATGAACGAGGGGAGCTGTGGCTGAGCTGCTCTGTATTTTTAGGGCTGTGCGCATGTGGTCTATGTGGCCTGTCCCATTCAGAGGAGCCATGGGGGGATATTTTTGGCCACAGGCTGAGTTGAGTCCAGGCCCACACAGAATCGCTGACAGACGCAGGCAAGGAGGAAAGAGGGATGTTTTCCTATTGGGAGGAAACCAGGCCTGATTATGGAGGGGAGAGAGAAACCAAGAGAAAAGGCAGATGGATTTGTTTGAATGTGTGTTTGTGTGTAACAGAGATGAAAAGAGAGAAAAGAGAATTTTTCTGATTTCAACATGCTCCTTCTTTGTGGCCCAAATATTGGACAGGGTTTTAATTCAACATTTTCATCTAATGAAATAAAAACAAGAGCACTTTTTGTCATACCATTATTATCTTTTTGCCTTAAATTGTTAATGTTACTCAGTGACACACACACAAGGTCAATGCAACCATATGCCACGGCAGGTTCACATGCAAATTAAAACAAAATAATGATAATTACAGTAATTGCTTCCCAGTTTTATATTATTTTTTCCCTCCGCAGTTGGTTTAGTCCATATTAATGATATTAAAGATAACCCAAGTCTTATTTATACAGCTTACCAGATGCTATTTCAGTTGGCTCACTGATTGGAGCGATTTGCATGCTCCATGTAATGTGGATACAGCTCTCAGGCTATGATTCCCCATATTAATATTTAATTGCCATCAAAGTGTGTTTTCAAAGTATAGGGTGACGCTCCGATCTCCCAGCTCAGTCACGATAGAGCTGATTCTGGAGCGGGGTGAGGAGCGTAGTGTGGTTCCAAAGCAATGAGTTTTTGGTCATCTTATCCCTCCCTCCTCATGCACTGGCACCTGTAGCGCCTCTCCAGCAACAGTAAATCACGTGACCATTTCCTCGCGAAGAAATCCTAATCCTCGTGCCAGATCCGTCCGGGCGCACGCAGCTGCCTCGGGCCAAGACATATTGAAACCCGAGGCGACGGCATTAAGAATTAAAAACGCTAGAAAGTGGTCCCTGTGCGCACCTTGTTTTGTCATCAATGTTCCATTAGTGTCACTTTATTCCGCGCCTCCCCTCCTTCTCCCCTCTGTGTGTTTGAGTCAATATCGGGAAAGCCGGCCCGTTTCTGCCCAAATGGTTACAATATACCATCTTCACGCCTAAAGAGCTGACAAAGGTTATTAGGCTGACCTGCGCTCTGAGCATCACACAAGGCCAAGCAGATAAATCAGAGCTGCAACAGATATGTTATCTCAAGCTCTGGGAATTTGCTCAGAGATGTCTATGTAGGAGAAAGTGTGAGGGGATACGAGCATGTTGAAGTCCATTTATTATGCTGCTGCAAATTAAAACCATCTTAAAAATCTGGAAAAAGCAAAACAACATTGAGACACATTTCAATTCCTCTTTAGTGTTGGTTACAGAGAGGGGTACTGGACTTCCTGGACAGTGGCCTTGGTGTTTAGAGGCCTGTCCTGCAGCAGGAAGTCTCATGGATATAATACCTATGTGTGTCTCCAGCCAGTGGCCAGTGTGGTGATGTTGATACAGAAGCAGACCTGACACACAGCTGTTGTTTATGATGTGGCTAGCCCAGGTGGACGGCACACAGCCACAAGCTAACCTAACCTCGAATCCACAGATCTATAGTCCCAAGCAGAGCTGTCTTAAGTCTTTTGGGGGAAGTCAAGTCACATCTATTCAAGCAAGTCTCAAATAAAGCCCCGAATCCTTTCATAAAGTCTACATCAAGTCTTATTATGAATTGCATAAAAGTATTTCAGGTTCTGGTGGATGTCAACATTTTATTTTAAAGCTCTTTAAATAGTGTCAATGGCTGAAATAAAATCCCCCCCCCCCAGCACATTTTAATGGAAATTGTTGAAAATCTCTTTTGAGAGAAGTGCTCTAAATGGTTTTGGTGCCTTCAAACCTACTCAAGTCTCATGCGTACAGCTCTGGTCCTGACACACACACACACACACACACACACACACACGCAGAGGTTGGCATGTATACAAAGACCCAGACATAGATTTAGATATACATGCATATGCATGTATAAAGGTTGTAAATCCAGAATGTTGTGTCTGCATGTCAGTGAATGAATTGACATTAAGAACATGATCACTGTCTCTCACTCACTGTGCATGACAAATAAGATAAACCCTTCAGTTTCTAGGTTCCTCTGTTTAATAACTTCAAGAAAGGGGATTATTTATAACTGGTAATTTATTAAAAAAGTTTCCTGGAACTGACCTTTATTGTATATTTATATTGCGTGAAAGTGCATTAGGCCTTCCAGTTTATTTGAGTTTCTAAGAAAAGTTAAGTAATTATATAGTAGTTACATAAAAATGGAAGAGGTCAGTTTGACTGAGTTCACAAGAAGCTGTTAATCCCTTAAAAATAATTCACTGGACAGTTCTTTCCAGAGAATTATTTTCAGATTCTGGATTCATAATTGGAAAAAATGAGGCAGAGATCCACTTACTAACCCATGTAAGTGAGGACAGTTTATTTACTGTATATGTTGTAGCACCTTTCTAGAGTGAATGACAATAATAAAAACAAAGCGTCTGACAGACACACACAAAAAAATAAAAGACAGGCCTGTCTGTCCAGACTAGAATGCTGTATACAATACAAAGACTGCACCAGATCCAAGGAGCCACAATGGGAAAAGCTTGGTCACCCTCGCAGTTGAATTTGAACCGAGGGACAGTGAGTAAGCCTTGGTCCAGAGTCCTTCCACTACTAAAGGAATTGGTTTGACATTTTGGGAAATACACCTATTGACTTTCTTACCGAGAGTTAGACGAGTAAATTGATACCACTTTCATATTTGGACTCTAAATATGAAGCTAGAGCCAGTAGACAATTAGCTTAGCATAAAGACTGGAAGCAGCTTGTGGCCGTAAAACCACAAGCGATAAAGTGATGTAACGTGTTAATTAGTGAGCTTTAGAGGCGCTGCTAGCTGGATTTTTTTTAAATGTTTGGACAGAGCCAGGCTAGTTGTTTTCCTTTTCTTCCAGTTTTTATACAGTACAACCACGAGAGAAGTATAAAATTTTTCTCATCTAACTTTAAGCAAGAAAGAGAATAAGTCCCAAACTATTCCATAAAGAATTTCCCCATAAATATTCATTTACAATGAAATAAAAACTTTAACTGTAGTTTATATCTACACTGGAAGACAAACATCTTGTTTGACCTCACATCCACAGCTGCTTGAGCAGACACCAAAAAGGTTGATAGGCTAAGCTTGTAAACTTGTAAGTGACCTAATACTGCACATTGCATTACATACAAGTAATTCTTATCTATCTACTTCCCAAAATCATTTCCTAATGAACTGTGTTAGAAATGACAGCTTCTCATAAACTTTTATAAAGTTACGTCTTCTGTTTTCGGTGAAACAATTTAATTTTATGGCTGTTTCATAGAAACTCTAATTAATCAGGAGGTTTTAACTAACTCTGCCTGCTGTTCTTTTTGTACATGTTCACTGTTAGTAGTGCACAATGCTAGGAAATGTCCTAAGACATTACCATTCACAAATAAACTCAATTTTAGGTAGTTACCAAGAAACTAAAGGACTGGTACCTTCGATGGTTATCCATTGTTCAGGGACATTGCTCTCCCAGAGGCTTTCAACATTGTATAACAATCTTTATATGGTTTTTATCTTATGACATATGATATTTGTGAACCCATCAGCAGCAAGTGTGCTAAAACATTGTTAAAGCCTGATGCTGCATGTACAGTGCATGCATTCAGTTGTACTGATATGCATCTACACACACAAACACAAAGGCAGAAACAGAGCTCTCTGCTCCCTGGCCTTCGAGTCATCTCGCTACATCAATAAATACAGCAAAATAGCATTAGCAATAACTTCAACTATATGACCAGGCTCTAATATGATAGAATTAGTATCAGTGTTTTAAGGTTTGGCCATTTAGGTGAAATTCTAAGCCGGGCAGGGAGTAATTTGGACACAGGAAAAATTGATTTTGACCATCAGCACTTTCTCATTTTCAAACAGCGCCTGCGGCTAAATGGGTTAGCCTGCTAAGCACATTACACAGGTAGCTTCTCCTTTCCTCCCCAATGATTATGTGTCCGCCTTGAGCAATTGATATTTCTTGCAAATAAGAAAATTATCATATTCCATGACTGGAAAGAGAAATTAGGGCCTGCTGTTATGGAGTGCAGCCTCAAGACTGAGTGAGGGAGACTGAGGTACATTTTTTTCTTTTCTTTTTTTGTTTTTAAGGGTGCGGTGTGAGTATCAAATGTCCTAAGCTATATTAGAATTGGGGCGCTGTCAGGCCTCATCAATAAAAATATACAGTGATAGACTGTAAGTGGTGGAGGGGGAACAAGGAGGGGATAGAGGGACTCTAAGACAGAAGGATGGGCTTTTACTCTGTGCCGAGGCAGAAAGGGCTGGGAATATATACAGTAGGGCGTGTCATAAGAAAGCTGTAATTTCATTACCAAACTATTCATTGGTCTCATGAATCATAATTATAGCAAAATTCCTCCTCTAAATTTGTATTTTGCTTCTATGTCTGACTAAAAACTAAAGACTAAAGAAGCATTTTATGGAAATCATTTGTAAGACTTTTATCAGTTCATTGATTGTCTTACATTCATCTTATAATAAATAATAATTAAATAACCAAATTGCCTTTTTGTTGCAGTGTCACTTCTTACTTGACCTATCTTATCATCCCAAGTAAGCAAAGAAGCCCCGTCCTGAAGAACAGTAATGATCAGTGGGCAGTAACACTTTCACTCTGGGCAGTCAGGCACCAAAGAGGCCATGAGGCACCAGTTGCTAGCGATGAGGTGTGTGCTATTATGTGGGTTATTGAGCCTGCTGCATATCCAGTCGGTGGGGCCTTCCCCCTGCATTGGTCCTGCCCTGTGGCCTTAGAGGCTGTCTGCAGACTTGTAGCCGGAGCCCCTGGCGGTCTAAGTGGAACCACATGGGGGAACCTGATAGTGGTGCTTGGCCAGAGGAGAAGTTAACCTGGGCAGTGCGGCAGGCAGCCCCAGGCCTGTAAGATGGATGGTCACCACCGCAGGGCCTGACCCTTCAGCATATGCGCTTAAACAGCCATACACATACGCAATATCATCATGTATGTCTTGATATATGCACACTTGTATGTACAGTACAGTAATGTTTGCTCACAAGGATGCTCGAACAGACACTTTCTCTTACTTGCCCGCATGTACACACCTCATCCATCCTACAGCCTCTCAGGGGTTTCTGTGGCTGCGGTGCCCTCAGGAGTGGCCAACCGATAAGGAGCATTTACCGTAGGGCCAGTCGGCATGTGAACAACACCGAACACACTAATGGGAGGGAGACAAAGCCACAGGCCACAGACATCCAGTAAGCAGCAGACCACAGTCCACGAGATGTAAGCTTTCTCCTCCATTTGACCATGCAGGTACACCAAAGCACCAACCAGAGTTGTGACTTCCTCAAGTCTTTTGTGTGTTACCGCTTGCTGTGTGGCCTGAGTAACTTGAGTAACTGTCTACAGTAGGCTTGTATATAACAGAGAATGCCCAGCTACTGTGGAATAACAGTGTCATTAGGTTGGTTGCTCTCTTGCACCTCAGTACCGTGAAGGATCTTTAATTGTCAGTCAGTTAATAGGAATAATCAGTCTCTCTCTGTCTTTCTCCTTCTATCTAATGTGCTCTGCAGCCATATGCTTCCAGTTAAGTTTATGCTCAGCTCTGAGCAGAGGTTAAGTGAAACTACCTGCTCCTCTGTGTCTGGCGATTATTTGCTTTGTCCGCGGCGCTGCCAGATCATAAAACACTTGCGTCCACTTTTCTCCCACTCTCAAAGTCCCTGAGGCTCATTATTGTTACGCCTGGACATGTGGCTGTACAAGGCCGCCTTTTTAATGTCACGCTGTGACAGCCCACTGAGGGTTTCACTAACAACACGTACCGCAGGCCAATATTTCAACAGCAAACTATTATGCACTTCAAACCTTTTCCAAAAAGATTTCCCCCCTCCTACATTTTCACAATATTGATGATCATCAGTCTGGAAGTGATACAGTAAATAATGAAAAATGAGGTTTCTGCAGGCAAATGGGATGAGACATGAAAGCGGACTGGAGTGCTGGCTCTGGTTTCCTGTCTGAATGGCTGTTAATTAATGGAGCAGACGAAGGCCATAATTCTTCACTGGCCCGAGACTGCCACAGTGCCAGGCAGTTCAGCGATCACAATCATCCACATGCTGCTGGCCTCATGCATACATTGTTTTGGGGTTTTTTTTCTCTTGGATTTTTTTTCTGTTTTAAAGAATTCATGTCCATCAGTCCTCAGGAAAACTCAAGCCACTTTGCTTTTTCTCCGTTTTACGCCACACGCACTGCATGAAGAGAGAGATAGGGAATCAAGAGTCGAGATCAAGGCTTTTTCAAACCCTATCAGTTTGGAAAGCCAGTCCGTTCTAAATGATTTCCAAAACCGCAGGTGATTCGTCTCTGTCTCTCCCCTTGACTTCATTTGCAGGATTCAAAGATCAAAAGGGCAAGGAGATCTTCTAAGATGAGCTCTAATCGCTTGAACTCCAACGCGGTCATTAAATACAGTAGTATGGATGTCTCTGCCCCAGTGCCAGCTGAAAAGTCCCACTCTAAATTTCTGCTCTCTTTAGCAGACGCCACTCATGGGGAAACATTGGCGCCTCCCATAGACTGTGATTAAAGTAAATGAATGAAATAAGATACAAGGAAATTGAAATGATTAGTTTTTATAGTAACCACGACGACTGGCAAGGCCCCGCTGCTTCAGAATAGGAACGACTGAGCCAATAAAGCAATTGCATTCAACTGTAAATGAGGGGGAGGGCTAGCAGGCAGGGAGGGTATATGAGCAACATAGCAGAGTAAGACAAAAATTACATTGATTATGTATTCCAACGCATGGATTTCTCTATGAAATATGGTCGGCTTTCAAACACGGTTTAATTTCAAAGGTACAGTCAGAAATCCCCTAAACAATGTCTGGTTTCGATCATTGACTGACACTGACATCTCTGTCATGCAAGAATGTAAATTCCAGAAAAACACCACTTTTACCATGCATTTCACTCTGAGCACGCATGTTTAAACGTTCAATCAGACTAAAGCGTTACAATTTTTTCTTCAGGCATCTTTGAATTGACTAAATTGACTAAAATTTTTGTTATTAGAATATGTAAAAAGCTAAATTCCTCAGTACCCAGTCACTCTCATGACTCATTCCCACAATGTAATGTACATCCCTTTCTATAGAGCACATTCATATATTATATTCATGCTGTTTTTCAGAAGCTTGACTTGTTGATGTTGTTTTATTTTATTTTATTTCAAAATTTATATAAACCCTGGAGATGCACCATCTCATTTTCAAGGCACAAAACATCAAAGCTAACAAACATTTAAACAAATAAATAAATAAATACAAAATAATAATGAATATAATGAATAATAATAATAAATTAAACAATCCAATGACACAAAACAATCAACATAGTAAGATCAACAAGGACATACACATAAAGTCTCTCCCACCATCCTAAAGCACACCCACTACATCTGTAGTGTCATCTGTACAAAAAATGAATGAGAAATAAAATAAATGAACAGACCAAATAACAATATGTCAAAGTACTGATTCTACTTATTTACTAAAAATGACAGTAAATACAATCAAAAACAAGAACAAGTAGATTTAAGGTAAACAAGCAAAGAATTCTTGAAGTCATGGAAAGAAGTAATTGATCTGAGTGAGTTAAATTATTCCAGTCTGATGGTGCTTTAAACTTAAAAACATGTCTCCCAATTTCTTTAAAGATTCTACAATAAAAAAAAACTTTGTTTAGTGTGTCTAAGTGAATATGATGATCTAAATAAAACTAAAAGCTGTTTTAAGTATAAGGGATAATTAAAGTAGATTGAAAACAAAGAGCAACCAGTGAAGATGTTTCCTAGAGTGAAGTGGTCGCCAGTTCAGTGTGTTGTACATGAAACAATGATGCATGCAGTAAGGACACCTCAGGGCAAATCTATAAATATTATTGTAAACTACATTTAAAGGATGAAGATGTGTTTCAGAGGTGTTTTGGTATATGATATCACCATAATCAATAATGGGAGATAAAAGCTGTTAGACAATAAATTGACCGATATAGTATTCTGAGACTAGCATTTGTTTTATTTCTAATAAAATCATTATAATTAAATCATTATTAGGCCTAAAAGAAAATTCAGAATCAATCCAAAGTCCCAAGTATTTAAATTTATAAACTTTAATAAGTGGAGACCCATCAGTAAAATTAATAACCAACTCAGCAGATGAATGAATAAGATTATAACTAGTACTAAACAACATGCTACAATATTTCTGCTTGTTTAATATGAGATTGTTGTTTAAAAACCAACAAATTAACAAAAGAAAATTCTGATTGCAGAGAGCTTTGAATTTAAGTTATATCAGAATCATATATATGATTATATACATATACTGTATATACATATATATATGTGTGTATATAACCGTGTCATCTGCATATAACTGAACAGAACAATTAGAGCAAATTTTTGGAAGATCATTAATAAAAATAGAGAAAAGTAAAGGTCCTAAAATAGATCCTTGAGGTACACTCTCTTCAGTAAAATAATGTGATTGATTGTGATGAAAAGTAACACACTGATGACGGTTATGGAAGTGAGAATTAAAACAAAATAATGCCTGTTGAGAGACACCAGTAGCATAAAGTTTGTCAAGAAGAAGATAATGGTCAACCAAATTGAAAGCCTCAGTTAAATCACTAAAAATTGCACCTGTTAATTGACCTTTGTCTAGTGATGAGAATACATCATTGGTAAATTTTACAAGGGCAGTAGTGGTAGAAAAATTAGAACGGAAACCAGACTGAAATGGGGATAAAATATTGAGACTGTGATAACTGATTAAAAATTAACTTCTCAAATATTTTAGCTGTAGTGCAGATAATAGAAATCTGTCTATAGTGGATCTCCAACTTCATGAAGTGGAGTGACTTTAGCACATTTCCAAAGATGGAAGTTTACAAGTAGATAGGGAAAGATTAAATAAGTCTGCAAGTGGGAAAATAAGCACTTGAGAAGCTAATTTTATAAATTTAGCCTCGAAACCATCACGTCCAGGAGCACAGCCAACATTTAGGGCAGAAATAACTTAATTAGCATAATTTCAGTAGGTAAAATACGTCTAAAAGAAAATAAGCCACTGGTAGTTAAATTGCTAATATGATGATTTAAGTAAGGTAAACAAAAGAGTAAGAACTACAAACAGGAAAAATGATGATTGAAAACTTTCGAGATAATGGCAAGGTCATGGACAACGTCATCATTAACACAGATCTGCACAGCAGAGCTTCTACTAGGACTGAGGATACTTCATCCTGTGACAAAACTGTTTGGGGTTATGAAAATCTTGAGAAAGACTATTTCTATAATAGTTGAACTTAGCATTCCTGGTTTTTGTCTTACAGATATTTCCTAAATTCTTATATGCTTCTTAATCAGCTGGATCCCGAGTTGTTTGATATTTTGCCAAGGCTTTGTCTCTAGTTTAAAAAGACTTATCAAATCTGAACTAATCCATGTTAAATGTCTACCTTTAACTTTCATTGTTTTCCAAGGAGCATGTTTATCAACAACTTTAATAAATTCACTCAAAAGAAGATTCCATGTGTCTTCAACATAACATATCAGCTGAAACCTATCCCACTCTATTGCAGTAACATCTAATCTGAATAAAGTGATCAGTATTTATGTTATGCCTCATACTTATGTATCTTGGAGGAAGATTTTAATCTTCCAAACACAGAAAATAACAGATGGAGATAGACATTTCCTGACCGAATGTTTATTGTGATGACAACTTATCTTAACAAAAAGACTCCGGGGCAATTTGAGGAATTACAAGTTATGACCTTAGTGTAGAAGTGAGGAATGTTGCCACACCTCCCCCTTTATACTGCCCCTATCTGTTCTAAACAAAACATAGCCCTCAATTTGGATTTCATCATCAGAAATACTGTTTAACCTAGTTTCAGAAAGAGTGATAACATTAGGTCTATAGTGAGAAACTCAGGCTCTCAGAAGGTCAATTTTTGGGAGAAGGCTCCTAATGTTCAGATGGATAACTCTTAAAACTTTATTTTTATGGTATTAATGAGTATGACAGCTGCATACATACATAGCTGGTCAGATGAGAGAGGGACGAGAAAAGGAGAGAGCCACACCAGAGCACAACATACACACAGACATAAACAAAACAAAAACAAGACAAAAAACAAACAAACAAAAAAAGATTTACCCACAAAAAAAAAAAACTAATGGAAAAATAAATCCATCCAGGGCCAAACGCCCACCCTCCCACTGTTGCACTGTCAACTTATTTTTGTATTATTTTGTATTTTTATTCTCCATCTTCCTACATCTCACTCTCGGTCTTGTCTTTAGGCGTGGGTGTAAAAAGGGACCGCATTCCCAGCAGGGACAGTCCCTCATGAGGGGAAGCAATCAGACCCAAACCTCCAAATGATGAGTGTCATCTTCTTCCCTCCCCATCCGGCCAGAGCCTGTGAGTGGTGGTTGGTTTTTGTCCGATCCTCACAACCACTTCTGGGCTGGGGTTCCCCACGGAGAACCCACACAGTTGAGCTGGAAGGGCTGGGATAATGAGACACTGTGGGGACAACAAAGGCATCTGCCCCTGCTCTGAGTCATATCACTAGTGCAGTATGTATGTGAAATTCCCAACCTCAAATACAGTATGCAAAATCAGAGTTTGGACAGTGACGCTGTTGACTGGCAAATTACAGACACTGGTCATGGTGGACAAAAAAAGTGGTATATTTCATAGAATATGCTTTGCTAGTGCACATGGGGTAGCAATTTGAAACATGACTGGAACTATAAAAACCTCACATTAGCAACTCTTTTTGAAGTCTTTTAGTTTAACCTTTTGGCTGCGGGGTAAACAGTGCAGAATCTATTTTCAGTTAAATGTTGTGTGTCATTTTTCCTGGTATTAGAGAGGGAAATGAAACACAGCATCTAACATTTCAATGAATGGGACATTGATGGCCTCATTAACAATAACAGAGAGGAGTAAAAAAGGCCAGAGGAAATGCACAATTTGTGCAATAATTAATTACATGTGAATTAAAACCATCCAGTCAAATGACCACTCCTCACACTACCACCACACCACCCTTCACTGCCTCTCTGTTGTTTGATCCCTGGCCTGTGTGCACCCACCCGCCCCCCCAGTGTCCTCTTTTATCCCCCGCCCACCTGGCACGAGAAGAAAGGCTGCCTCTAAAAAAAAAAGCGCAGAGTGGGCCGGGCCCAGTGGGCATCGTGCCATGCGTACATTTTCACATTCTCTCATCGCCTGTACTGTGTTTCCTCTCCAGAAGCCATACATCAGCCACCGCTGGGCCTGCGCCTCGCCCTGCCCAGCTCCTTTTACGCCTCACAACACGACTACAAAGCCATGGGCCAAATGACAGGCGTGGAGACGATGTACAGAATAGTGGGGAAGAAGAGAGGGGGGTGGGTATTTAACATGGAAGTATTAAAGTGAACAAAATTCACATTCACTCTCCGGTGAATTAAAACATTCAGCTGCATCAGTGGGTGTCTTGCTATGAAACTGGGTGAGGGTGTGGATGTCATGGCTGGTTGCCATGATGGAAGCTTCAGGGCTTCCTAGTAGAGCACAAATTGTCACATGCACCAGTGGCCAAATCCAAACCACCATGACCATGGGTGGAAGTGACATCATTCGCTATGGCTTGGCAGGCAGCAATGATGGCATTATAATAGCAATGGCGTCGCTCTGAAAGAGCGAGCCAAGAATTGGTTAACCGCTGAGGAAAAGACATGGGGGCGCAGTGAATGACAAGAAAGGAAGGGAAGGATTTGTCAGGTGGCGGTTAATTGATATTGTTTTTTGCCATAGAGGCCCTGTAATGATCAGTTTTTAGCCTTGCCAGTGGCTATATAGATGACAATGCCGGTCTGCCGGTCCACTGGTCGGTCCACCACTTTGGTCCACACGGAAATATTCATTGGATGAATTGCTTGAAATTTTGTAGCTACAGACATTCATGGTGCCCAGAGGATGAAGCCTAATGACTTTGGTCATCCCCTGAGTTTTACTCTAGCGCCACTATGAGGTTCACATTTGTGGTTTCGAGTGAAATGAACAATGTTCAAGTTCCCCTCAGGATGAATGATAAATACATGGTGGTCCCTTAACCTTTCATGAAATAAAAATTTTAATTGACTTTGGTTTATGACTAAATAATTCATCATTCATCATTCATAATTCATAATTATTCTTATGTTACTTCTTTGTGTTTAGTGCTAATTAGCTAATGTTAATATGCTAATTATATAATTTCTTTGTGTTTAGTGCTAATTAGCTAACGTTAACATGCTAACACACTAAATTAAGATGGTGGATATAGTAAATAATATACCTGCTAAAAATCAGCATGTTGGCATTGTCATTGTGAGTACGTTAGCATGGTAACCTTAGCATTTAGCTTGAAGCTATGCCTGAGTACAGTCTCACAGAGCTGCTAATATGGCTGTAGACTCTTCACAAATGCAGCGCTAAACATACGTATTACATTTGCTACAGCAAAAATTGTGCATCATACATTAGTAACAAATACAATTTAAAGCTAAAATTAAAACTAACCCTTTGCCAAAGTATGTATGAAAGATTTTATCAATAAAATAGTTAACAGACTCATTAAACTTGAACTGAGATGCTACAGTAATAATGTCTATCCATATACCTAGCTTACTTAACAAATACCAATTTTTCCTAGCCCACTACAAATTTACAGCAGCCTTCCTAATTAACACAATTTCAAACACCTATTTTAAGTTTTGCTGTCAGGATATTGAAGCTCTATGCTCAGCGCTGGGGCTTTCAAACGAATGATACTCCCGAAGCATCCTGAATGTGTGTTTATAAACAAGACTCAATATTATTGTGATGTCTGAGCTGAATTCGATAGATTCCTACTCTGTCAGTTGGGCTTCCGCTGCAATACGATCCGAAATTACATTCAACAGCAACAGGAGACGGGCACGGCTCATTCTCTCTCTGCCGTAGCGCTCCTGCTGCCTCTCTAACTTCATCACAGGGGCTCAGCGGGCCCCGTGAGGGGCCATGGGAGTCTGAAAACACCCTGGTCCATTACTCAGAGTGAGAGGCTAACCTGGAGTTAGAGTGTCTTGGCTACCTCCATCAGAGTCCCATGTCTGGCTAGAAGCGTTCCCTCAGAGGCTTTTGGCTTTAATGGACTCTGCTAAACGCATTCTCTCTGTATATTACCTTTAGGATTGGCCCCTATCTGGTTTCTATATACTCTGTTTACACATAGCTCAAGCTTGTTCTACCTCATGCTCGTCTTTCCTTTTTTCTCTTCATTTCTTCATATACTCCTTCTTACTCTTTCTCTACATTCCAGTGTTTTTGTTTTTTCATGGTTGACAGCAATTCTCTTCTCCCCTGCACAAGATTTTAAAAAGTCTGAATTTGTGCTGAATATTTTCCACGGCACTCCGCCTGCTCCTCCCAAGAGGGTCAGATTATAGCCCACATTAGGGGAAACACCTCATTCATTCACACACATAACCCTACATCACTGCAGATTGTCTGGCTGAGACAGTTCATTGACTCTGGAATATCCGTCATTGTTTTCCCTGTCCTGTTCAGTGCTCCCACGTGCGCGTCTGGTTTTAATGACTGCAAGTCACCCACAGACTCCGTTATAACTTGACACACCAAATGGTGCCAATACCACACTGGAAATTTTTACACTTTAAAAGTACTTTTTTTTTCAGTCTATTTAAACACCAGCAATTGTCTTTGTCATTAATTATATTTGGTTGTCATGGTTTGGTTCTGCCTCTAGTTCTGAGTCATCGCTTTGTCATGCATATAATGTACTGACCTTTCCTGTCATTCCAAACCTGCCATTCCTCACCTGCCCACCAGCCGTACCTTTTAGGTTTACAGCCTCAGCTCAGTAATCTATCATCAAAAATCCCTTACAGTGTTGCTAGAGGTGTGTTTTATGTGTTTTTATGCCTCCGTTGCTGGGGACAGCCGTGGTCGGAGGCATTATGTTTTCAGGTTGTCCTTACATCCGTCCGCCGATCCCATTCTCATTAACGCGATATCTCGGGAACACCTTGAGGGAATTTCTTCAAATTTGGCACAAACGTTCCACTTGGACTCAAGGATGAACTGATTTGATTTTGGTGGTCAAAGGTCAAAGGTCAAGGTCACTGTGACCTCCAGTTTTTTATTGATTCGGACCCCAAGGTACTTCCTCTCCCTGGATGACAACCAGGACAGGGGGCCTCCTGTTCCTCTGGTAGTCCACCACAAGCTCATTGGTTTTGCTGATTTGAGCTTCAGGTGATTATCGTCGCACCATGTGACGAAGCTCTCTATCAGTCCTCTGTACTCCTCTGTAAAAATAGTCTCTGCAAGCTTCTCAATGGAAATTATTCACTGGAATCATACGTGTCAATACAGTGATAACTTCCATTTCGCCCCAAAAAATACATTTAATACCTTTTATTAAATTCCTTCAAAGTCTTCACTACAAATATTACATGAGTCTGGACAGACATGGATGTAAACTGCAACTTGACTGGTTGGCAGAGGCATACAACCACAAGGCGGTATTTCAAGTTATTCTTTATTCGGTGGCCTGCTTGTACTTGTTCTGATGACCATCTGCCTGCCTCTACTGCCTCTACTGCCTCTACTTCCTCACACTACTAAGAGTCACTACAGTCTGTGTGTGGACTTCTGAGGTTTGTATAATTGAGGTGATAATTGCTAGTTTCTTAACTTTTTTGCTGTTGTTGTTGTATCTTTACAACGCAATGGGAGGAAATTGTTTCAGAGCTGTCTTAAAGCACTGGTTTGAATATAATATTGTTTTTGTCTGTTTTCAGTTTAATTTGTCATCTATTCATCTATTTATCATGCAGTATGTGTATATGTCTCTTTTCCTCTCTAGATATAGTTTGAGGGTTTAAGCTGGCAGTGTGGGTGGAGTAAGGTGGTTATGAAATGTTTCCAGGGCAGGGATGGGAAAAATGAGAGCACAGTGTATGGTTTGGGGACATACAGTGTAATATATATGTTAATATGTGGTTTCATTGCCATCCTGCTGCACCTGCATCGTGTATGTTTAAAGGATGTTGTAAAAGCATTTTTTTTTTTACAAGTTGAGCACAAAAGCACTGAGCAAATGTACTTTGCATCCATGTGCTACTCTTAAATGCAGCAATTCCCTTGAAATTAATAGATTTTGGTTCAATAAGAACTTCGTCCTCTGGTTTTGTTGGCTGGTCTACAAGCCTGCGTTTCAACCAACAGTTTTATAAAAATCTGCTTTGTCTTCTTAGTCTACCTTCAGGTATCACAGCTGTGTAGCTGTGTTAAAGGGCATGTGCCAAAATGTGTTGTAACATGTAATAGTTTATAATGCTGTGAATACTTATTGGACCATTTTTTTTTGTGATGGCTGTAAAAGTTTGTTTGAAAAAGTTTGTGAATTGTATAAAATATTCTTCATATCTTTTTTCCTGTATTAAGGTGTTATATTTTCCCGCATCACAAGTTCGACTTTATTCCCGGGGGAAAATACTCCCCACCTTGAAAATGACTAAATTAAAATTTTCTGCCTCACAAAATAAGTTGGTTCATGAATATAAAAGATCTTTTTAAGCCCCAAATAGTTCTGAGAATAAACCATACTGACCATGAAGAAAGAGCTCATTTAGGAGTTCACAGTGGTGGTGTTGTTGTTGACACTTGTTTTAGATATTTGGCACTCGTTTGTTCATCATCAGATTTAGAATTAGATCATTGGCGCCTTCAACTCAACATGAAAGGAACTGCAGTTTTTGCCCCTAAACAGATTGTTAGTTCTCAGAGCAGAGAATTGGGAGGGAACAGGATTCACTTTTGTGTGTGTGTGTGTGTGTGTGTGTGCTGTGCGCCCACATGCATTCTGACACGTGTGTGTGTGTGTGTGTCTTTGTAAAGTTATTTGATCGGGCAACTGATTTTGCGTGTCAAGCCGGGGACAGATAGGGAAGACTGTTGGCCTACACAGCTGCATGTCCAGAGGCTGTTCACTGGCCACCTCTTATCACAGCCCTCTACAACAGCGTATTGTTTGGCCAAGTGAGAACTTTACTCTCTCATTAAGGTCACTGGGTAAGAGGATGGGAACTCAGAAGCGGAAACCCATGACACTTTTGGGCCCCGCTCAAGGGAAGACACTCGTGTTGAACTTGTGTGTGGGTATGGTGGTGAATAGATGCTTCACAGCAGATATGGAGCCCACCGCTTTCATCTGTGGTGAGAACTCAAATCTATTGGTGATTGTGGCTGTGGGAAACAGAGACACAATTGCATAAGTAGGAATAAGCATGAAAATGTGGCATTTTTATTTAATATTCTCACTGAGGTTTAATACGACTGTCATTTCTGGTAAAACATCAGGGAAATGCCTCCCTCTTGTGGTAATTTGGAGTGTAATGGGCTGCAGAAGTGGCTTCAGCCACTCCTTGTCATCACTTCAGTGTATTTTCCTTCTCAGGATGAACATCTCACAAACACTTCCCTCTGATAGTCCCACTTGGCCCCACTTACCGGAATCGCTCAAACTTTTTTTTTATTGCAGTCCTCCCTCTGTTTATATTTTTGTTGCACTTTAATTTTGATCAGTAATTATGATCATAAAGTTTGTGGATAATTCCGAGTTCCTTTGGATGACAACACAGGAGACATCTGTGTGCCCGCAATGTACGGACCGTGGAGCTGCTCTCCCTGTGGTTGCTGCTAGTGGAAAACCCATAATGGCCTTTAATTGGGACTTTAATTGTGTGTGGTGGAGCAAAAGCATTGACTACAAAACTGGTGGTATTTGAGTGCATACATGCATCTTTTGTGTAAGTATATGTGTCGCTCACCAGATCCTCTTTCTCTCTCTGCCTCGCTTCGGTGCAAATCAGAACGGCTAGCACTGTGTCAAATCATATACGTCATGATCTATGTGATGTTAGCATTCTTTTGCCTTCGGGGGAAGAATTTAATTGGTGAGTCGAGGCTCAAGAAGGACACACAAACACTGGCATTTGTGCTGACACAAAGATGCATTTGGTGTGAGGCGTTTTATAGGGACTGCCGTCCAAATAGCTCTGTATTCAACCCATTCATGCATGCCCTTTGGATATGTTTAGCAGCAGCAGTTCTGAAATCAATGGGATGCATTTTGGGCGTTATGGATGGCTGATAATGAGGTGATGTGAGGAATGGTTTCAGCTGAAAATTTGCTTGTTGACATATGACTGTGTGAGAGATTGCAATTTCTCACTTACACTAGAATATGTATCACTGCAGTAAGTATTTGTAATTATGTTGACAGCATTACAGACACATGCTCTCTCTCCAAGGTCTTATCATCACCCTATACGTTATGTTAACAAGCATGCTATCCGACATGAATAGATAGATTTGGGAAGCATGTCGGAGACAAATTAAAGGGGGGAATGAATGAAAGTTAAGAGTAGTATAAATGAGGTGGATAAAAAGGTGGCAGGGCTAAAGAACAAGAGGAGTGTGGCGGGGCGGAGGAAGGAGAGAGATGAAACGAGGCGGGTTGTGCCTGTCATGATTATATTGGCACCAGTGGGAACATTTGGATGAGATGGAAAACGAGACGCCATCTTGTGTTCCGTTCATGTCTGCGGCGCCTTGGCCCCTGTTCCCTATACATACACACACACTCACACATACACATTCACACAAACGCACACTGGCAGAGTGAGGCAGGAGCTTGTGGTTCCAGTCCAGTGACAGCGGCCTGTAGTCAGGGTGGCGACGCTTCAGGAGTAGCTCCTCGTATTGGAGAAGCATGTTTGTGTTGGCCTTGAATTAATAACTTTTCATTTAGTGCGGAAATGACAGGAATAGTAATTAAGGAAATGGAATGATTTTATTGGCCATGATGTTTATATTAAGTTCCAGATGTGAAGCAGCTGCTTGCGCAGCAAGAGGCCCAGCCCCCCATGTGCTATCTAGAGGAACTCTTATTAAGAGCAAGATAACAGCGCCAGTCACATGTACTTCTGTGTGTATAAAAACATATAGTATCTCATTCACAGCATGTCAAAAACTGAACTAATATCATGTCCAGTTTGATTAATGGGAGACGGTTATGAAGGACCATGAGGTCTGTTCTGTATTTATAAATGTGCCCCTAAAGTGCAATTTATTTGTAGATATAATGTTACTCTATTTCAGGCCTGATTTGCCTGACTGGAAAAGTTAATATTGAGGAGTGGTTGTTCAGCATTTTTGGGTGGCCTCCCCCAACACATGTGAGATCCATGTCATGCTGCACTAAAGTTCAGTATCCCTTAAACGGCAGTGACAGCATTGCTGAGATCCTCACGCTGCCTGTCACAAAGCCAGTGTGGATTTCAAATTTAGATCAATCCAATCTCTACTGTTACTTATGAAGCTGTTGTCGGCTCATGTCAAGCAGCGGCACAGAAACGAAAAAAAGGCTCTTTTTTCCTTTGCTTAAACCATATTGCGCATATTATTCCTATATTGCGCAAGTGTTGTATTCTCTTGACTGATTACGGTTAACTATAATGTAGTTTATGTGTCCCCAAACACTGTTTAATTCTTTAAATTCTTATTAAATATTGTTAAAATGAAAGCTGCTATACCTTTGGTTTATACATGACATGAACATTAAACATGAAGTTACAATTGTTACATGAGTTTGAGAGTTTTGCTAACAAGCTTTTTGTCCATTTCTGGCATTTCCCCGTGGACTGAAAGCAAAACACGTTTTAACTTCCGACGAGGTGAGTGAAGACACCCTGAGGGGAGTTTCGTTAACATATGAAAATTCTTGAGAACTGTAAAAAAAAAAAAAAAAAAAAAAAAAGCGTGTACAACATTAATAAAGAAATGAACAGATGGTGAAGAAGGACACACCCATAAACTGTCACACTCGCTTTGTATTGAAATTTAAAAGTCATATACACCACCCTCTCTTTTTCTGTTCTGCAACTGTTCTGCACACTGCCATTATAAATTTAAATTAAGTACAGAGGAGAAGCTATTTTGCTTCACTCTCTCTCTCTCTCTCTCTTTTCTGGTTACTTTTCTCTTTTGCATGGCAATAGTAGAGTCCTACCCATTAATGTAGCCAATGATGTTTTGTTCTGTTGTGATGTTCTCCCATCTGGTTTCCAGTGAAAATGCATCACTTCATTAACATTGCCTGTGATCTAGAGGATGCTTTAATCTAAGACTATAAACTCCATTTAATTACATCCTCCAAAAGAGCTCTATTAGTATAATGCAATCAAACAGGGAGCACATCCATTTTGGCAAGTCAAACATGCTCAAATGGCTCTTGAAAGTGTTTACTTTCGTCTTCTGATCAGATCATAGAATCATTTTTGGAGGTCCAAGGTTATGTTCCAAGGCCCTGATTGATACTTTGTGTTTTTCGTGGGTAAAAACTAAGTTGCCATGGTAAGAAGTTTGAGATTCCATTTCTCTGCAGCAAAAACAACCATAACAATTGAGTTTAGGGGAGTCTAAACAGACTCTCTGTGTGGCACACTGATGACTTTATGGTTGATCTTTCATGCCTCTCACTGTATAACCTCCAGTCATATTTATAATTGCTGTCTGTGTGCATCGTGCCAGTTTCCATTAGTCTAGCAGTATTTTTTGAATTCAAAATTTTTCTTATTTAAACTTCAAAAGGCAGCAAGAAGGCCTAGTTTAAAATTATATACAAAGACATTATTGTAAAACGCAAGCTGCCTGGAGATTATTTTTGCCATGAGTGCCACGATAAAAAAAAAAGATCTAACATACACACAACTGATGCAACATTACAGCAAATTATTATGACGCTCTCATGTTGATATATCAAATTTGTCATTGTTTTTATGTCTAATAACTTGGCTCCGATGACATAAATCTGTAGCTGGGTTGTCAAATAGAATAAGACCGTCAAAACATCATTTCCTGTTCAATGTCCCCCGCTGGAAAACCTCCTTAAAGTATGATAAAGAACATCTACAAGAGATGTGGCAAATAACAAAACACAATCTGTTCACCGAGTACAAGCCTCCAGCTCTTTGAGTTCATCTATTTTTATGACGTGGGTCAATAAAGCATTGTTGTCCTCTTGGGTACTAACATAGTAGGTGCCTTGAGTTTTTCTGTAAATCACTATGTCAGACTTTTGAAAAAAGCTGACACATATTTCAAAATGAAGTCTATCCTCCTATAATTTGTACATGTAGCTTCTTTGTTGTCAAGTCCCTTTTTCATGTAGTGTTACCGCTATTTACCCCAGTTCTTACAGGGCATTAGATCATCTGCTCCTGCACATTCTTACTTAGAGTAAAACATAAGAAACTCGTACCGTACACAAGGTCATAAAAATATTATGATGTTATGTTATGAATAGTTCTGCAGTAAATAACTTGGAGATATAGATATTATATTGGCAAGATGCATGTGTTGTGTCTTTATGAGGTGAAAATAAAAGATTTCTTTCATGGTGAAGAAAAACAGTTCACATTGTTCATCGTGAAGAAGGATCTTCCCAATGTTTTTTTTGTGTAATTTCAATCCATTTAGCAGAAAATTACATTAAACAACCAATTAAATCTCTTCATAACATTTATGTATATATGTATTTTCTAACAATAAAATACAATATAACCATTTATCCATTTCGTAAAATCCAGTGCTACGTCAGACTTCCAGTCGTCTTCTGCTGTGTAGTACAACAATGGCGTCCTGTTCTGCAATTCAAGTTGAAATGGGGGAAATGTCTTTGCAAATTAGGAGGGTCAAGCTTATGTTGGCGTATTGGGTTAATTTGCAAGGACACAGTAGATCACACCCTACAAAGGCCATTTCGCAGGAGTGTTGGGAGCATAATAAGTCTGGATATTTCCGTTTTTGGTGGATAGGGAATGCTAAAACGTAAAATGTAGGCCTATGTGATCTCAAAATAAGCCCCGCTGTTCCATCATCAGATACAAGTCTGCAGCAAAAATTGAAAGAGAAACCTAAACTGTTACCAAAGTCAACAATAGTACAAAACTATATAGATCAACACCATCTGTATTCATATTTACAGATGGTTCAAAGGAACTGGAAACTTGGCAAACAGGTTCTTCATCCTTCATTGTGAGGTAGCAGTGAAAAAGAGAGAATTAGCTTTACAATGGGTGGAAGAAAATAACCAACCCAGTGTCATAATTGCTTCTGATAGCTTATCAGCACTTTTAAGCATTAGGTCTGGAAAGTCATCATACGGGAAGGATACTGCGTATGAAATCTTTCATGTGATACTCAGGCTACATTATGGAGGATTGTATGTCTCCTTCCTTTGGGTGTATGTAGGGGTGGACGGAAATGAGATGGTAGAAATATTGGCTAAACAATCATTAAAACTACAGTTAATTGATATACAAATATTGTTAAGTAAAGCAGAGGTTACAACTATCATATATGTGCAAAACTTGGCAGGAACACTGGGACTTAGCTGACACAGGAAGACATCTTTACAGTGTTCAAAAACATGTTGGTGGAATATGGGGCGGGAGCCCAAGGGAAGAGATAGTTATTGAGAATAGGACACACAGGTTTAAAGCAAACACTCAATAAAACAGGCAAACACCCTATAGGATTATGTACACACTGTGATAAACCTGAAACTGTACTTGTACTGATAGAATGAAAGAGGTATGATGAAGAAGGGAATTATTATCAGTATTAAAAGGTGAAAAACACAATATTACACTGGGGACTCTGCTTAATTACTTAAGAGTAACAGGAATTATAGAGAGAATTTTATTTTCCACTGCCAATCTACAGTTCCACACTCCAGTCCGGTAGGTGGCGGTAATGCACCTATAAGCTGGTTTGCCAACCGCCATTAAAACACAAAGAAGAAGAGGGACGAAGCGGAAGAAAAATGGCGTCCTGTAGTGAGGTTAGTAGTTTCTTCATTTTATTGTCAAATTGCCCATTTTATTTGATGTTTTGGCAGATCACAGTCGGTTAATATAATTTCTTTGAGACCAGTTTGCCATCACGCGGGAGGAGGATGTGTTCGTGCTCCACACTAGTTGTTTACAGTCTCGTGTTATGGTGCTAAGCTAATGCTACTAATGACGGAACATCTTTTCCCTTCGCTCTCCGACTCTGTTAGCTTCAGATAACTAGTCTGTAAACAGCAGTCGGCCATAAAGCAGTCATTTTCTTAATCGAGTAACGTTATTTACACTAAGTTAACGGTAACGGTGTAACTTGCAGGAGTCTACTAACGTTACAGCCACCGAGGAAGAAGCGACGGAAAGTGTTGCGTCCCAGAAAAGAGAAGCGAGGCTACGAAAATTTCGAGAGTTACATTTCAAACGGGTGAGTTATATAACTATCATTACCTTTTACAGCTGTTTGGTAAGCTGGACTGACATCACCGGACACACTGGTGAACACGAGAAGCACTGTTAATGTAAACAGTGTGTAAGATATATTCATTTTGACCCCCAGTAAACAAAACATTAGCAAGTCAAGAGATATTTTCCTCCACAGAATGAAGCACGTAAGCTCAATCACCAGGAGGTTGTGGAGGAGGACAAGAGACTGAAGCTCCCTGCTAACTGGGAGGCTAAGAAAGCCCGTCTGGAGTGGGAGCTTGCTGAAGATCAAAAGAAAAAGGTATTTCAGTCTCTTAAGTATCTAAGTATAGTACTCATAAGCTCTGTGAAGCTCCACATATTCAACATGATATATACAGTACTGGTCAAAAGTTTTGACACACTTTCTCATTTGGGAAACTGTCCAAACTTTTGACTAGTATTGTAGATACAGATGTTTTGAGTGAGTTAAACTGGGCTGACTGGCCAAAGCAAAGTGCAGTCGGAGCATAATGTTATCGTTACATCATGCTCCATACATGACCACCAAGTGTCTTCCTAATATGCACAGTGCACCAGCCACCATTTGTCTGGTACGTGTTTGACTCCTTTTGTACTGCTTGGTCTACATACCTTTTGATTTTCTTATGCAGGGCTCATGGGAACATGCATTACCTAAGCACTGTTCATTGCAAAAAGTGTTACATGCATACCTTCAGAACCTGGATCTTACAGCAGTGCTTCCTGTGAGAGCATATCAATGAGGAGTATTGAGAGGATGCTCTTGGAGAACCAAAATCATCTACCAGTAAATTGTAAATGTTGCCACAGGCTTTAAACTGGAAAAAGTATCACACCAAAGACTTTTACTGCTTACTGCTTTGTATTAACTAAATATCAATACTTGGCTTTTAGGATTGTGCTGCCAAAGGTGAGGACTACGACAGAGTGAAACTGCTGGAGATCACTGCTGACGATGCAGAACGGTGGGAGAGAAAGAAGAAGAAGAAGAACCCAGACACAGGATTTGCAGGTTGGTGGAAGGGTCTTCAGTGAAGACAGATTGTTGATTGTTTGCAGGTTAAGAGACATGTCATAAAGTCGCAGTGAATACATTAGTCAATAACTCATCGTCTGAAATATTCACTGAGTTAGTCAGTCTGGCCAGTTTTTCATTACTCTTAAAAACATGAAATCACAGCTATACTGTTCAACATGGTTAATGAACATGACTAAAGGTGCCTTGTTGACGGTGACAACAACAATAGTGTAAGTTTATTGCATGTCACATTGTGCAAGATGCCTATGATAAAATCTTGGTCACAATCTGTGTCAGACTGTACAATATCAATTTGAGGCTGTCAGATTGTGCACTGAGTGCACGGTGAATAGTGGCACTAAAATGAAAAGAGTATATGAAAGCAGAGACATGCCATCAGCTTGCATCATCCATCTGCTGCTCTGGGGACGTATTCACAAACATTCAGAGAGCTCCTGACTTAGCCTAAACATTTCTAGCAAGGAGTCCCAGCTTAGGAGTGATTTAGGAAAATTCTCAGAGCAACTCTGAGCAAACGAAGGTACAGAAGCTTTTATCTTAGTGAGGAGGTGCGGTTGAACTTGCTAGCTATGACACTTTTTTTTTTTTTTAAATGTGTGATTGGTGGATCAAAAAAAAAAGAAAGAAAAATGCACTCTTAGTGATAATGGGCACAGAATGGACAGTGAAATTGATAGGCCCAATCATAGAAGTTAGTCTCTATTAAGACATGGTGTAATTATAAATACTATTTTATGTAATGAACATCTCTGATGAATAAATTGTGAGCCATACTTTAAAAGTAGCCTATGGAATGTTTAAAAACACAGTCCTACTTATACAGTAGCTTATTCACATGTTGTTATTTAGTTATATTTATTTTCTTACGTTTATTTATCATGCTGCTCATTTTACTACTTAATCTATTTGATATTAACACGGGAAAAATGGCTCAGCTTTCATCAGTTTCTGTGATTGCTGTCCAGTTTATATAAGCAGCAGTGTTGGTTGGCACGTATATATCTTTTTTTTTTTTTCTTTTTTTTTCCAGCTGCCAGCAAATTCAAAATTTTTCCATTTGCCAAATATCTTAGTGTTGTAATCAGTTTCATTTCTGGTGTTATAGCGTTGGGTGGGCGATGTGAGTGTATTTCTAATGAAATCGACCACAAACATTATCCCTGCATGATATAATCTGTAGTATTTCATTAACTCACTGTCATTCAGTGTTTGGAGAATATTTCTCCTGCCTCTTTGTCTTTCTGCCATTTTCTCCTCTGCTTAAGAAACTCTTAAGCCTCTTTAAAGTCCTCCTCCCTACTCTTAACAGTTTTTCACCTTAGGAGCTGATTTAAGGGCTAAGATGCTTTGCAAATAACTTTTATCTTTACCAGGATCTGGTCTTAGCTGTAAGGGCAAATTCTTAGAAAACATCATAAGAACTTTCTTAGAATTTCGTCACGAGGAGCAACTCTTTGTACTAGGAAGCTTTATGAATACGGACCCCTGATGTTTTGAAAATCAAAAGCAAGGCAAAGTCACACAAACTTAATTTGTTTTTTGTGTGCCATGGATGTGTTTTCTCCCTAAAGTTTATTTTTAAAAACTGCATTTATGAAATGTCATTTCATGTAGTATTCTGAATAGTTTGTTTGTAGACGTCATAGCAGCAGTCACATTATGAGAATTTGGTCTTATATTTCTGACACTGGAAGTGTCTCAGTGGAGGACATCTGTTTGGCTGCCTCCTGGCCTTCCACTTCGACCTTTGTGCAGTCATATCTAAGGGACATGACAGCTGGTTCAGTGTCTTATTCAGTGTTTGGTGCACTGTCTGGGGGAACCTTGTCTGGAGCAGACTGAGGTGTTTTGGTAAGCATCCAGCTTGTTGCTAGTTTTTTGCAGCCCGGTGCAAGGCCCTCAGGCAGACGGTGCTCAACCGCTGGGCTGCAGCTGTTTCTTGGTTGTGGCTGGGTTCAGACTAGTGTTGGTTCAGGCCCAGCTGGGAGTACATTTACCTTAGGTCTTAACCAATAGCGAAGCCCGTTAGAGGGCTACACACATACTCATAGCTGTCTGAAATTTACAATTCACCTCTTTGAAGATGTTTTGTCAAATTTCCAATGTGGTTTAAAGTATTTTAGAGATTATATATAGATTAAAGATCATAATGAGAGGGTTAGAAGAGATGGTGCCGTACCGGAACTCAGTATTAAAGTTGCAGGCTACTCTCCCTCCTGCACTTAAATTATTTTGTGCTCCCACAAATGCTGTGTGTGACTTTCCAAACAACTTGTGTTGAGGTAGTTGGGAGGAACCATGTGGATGCCATCTTTTGATCACTCAGCAACACGTGCTGTCACAAGCTTTATATTTCAACTAACAAATAAACAACTGTGTGAAGCAATTAAACTCAAAAGTAAGATCTTAAGACAGCAAGCTTATTTAGCTTTAAGTTTAAGAAGAAATCTAAGCTGATTACACATTTATTTATCGATTATAGGGAATCTTTGGCTCTCTCTCTATCACACCTAATATGATCAAGGTTGTTTAACACACTGAAGTGGTCACTTACTGATTGCATTGACTCTGGAATCCTTTTTTAAGCGTTTACAGTCACGTCAGGAAGTAACCTGGAAGCACATAGCAATTGGATCAGGGCTGCTCTATTTTAGGCATGGGTAACCACTCCCCCCCACCCCCCCGTCACGCCATAGAACCTCAGTCTATTCATTTAGTAAATAGTAATTTAATACAGTTTACTGTTGAGGAAACAAGTGGTACACCGTGATTCTTTTCTGCTGTGCTGTAGCATGTTTGTTTGAAAAGTCTTTCCACTTCCTTATCACACAATGTTGCTACTAAAGATGGCTCTACCTAAATCATACATAGCAGTGTATACAGCAACACTCGTTGCATGTAAGGACCCCTTGGGTTATTAATCCTCTCAAACTGCTCCCAATTTAATCTACTAAAAAGGGGCTTGTTCTGTCTCCTAAATATGGCTGCCATCTGTTGCATCAAAACCTCGTCTGAATTAAAACCTCTGGGGAGAAAATTATCACCAGAGGGGCTTCAATAGAGGAAGGGAGGAGGAGAGTTGCCTCCTCGTCCCTTCTTAACCAGCCGCAGGTTGTGTTGCTGAGCCTCGTGCCTGCTTGCTGTTTGTTCCGGTAATTATAACTCACTCAAATTTTCTTTCTTTCTTTCTCTCTCTGTGCCTCTCTCACAAACACTCGACACAATGGGCTGCAGGTTATGCCGAGGCCCAATTCAGACAATACCAGAGGCTCACCAAGCAGATGAGACCAGACATGGAGAGCTACGAGAGACAGAGAGAGGAATGGTGAGTTAAATCTGTCCCATCTTTTCTTTGCTGTGACAGTACTGAGTCTGTGTCTGTGATACTTTCTCCAGACAGCTCAAAATGGGAAGAAATGTCCTCTGGCAATACTAGACTTTTGTGCATTCCCACTAAGAGGCCCATAAAAATGATACATGAGGTTATCTCTGCTATTAAGACCATAACTGTGAAATCTCTAGTCAAGTAAAATGAATTGTAAGGATTTTCTCGGCGTAATCATCTTAGCATTCACCCATCACATGTGCACAAAGCATTTTCTATATGTCAACTATTGTGCCCCATCATTTGCCCTGGGGTTAGTGCTGATAAATGCACACCCCTGGAAAAAATGTAAATTCAAGGCATACATAAGACATACAAGGTCGAAGCAGAGTTCAGTGCCTACATGTTTGTTACCCTCCAAAGGCATGCAGAACTGTGAAGGATGCACCAACACATTTTGCCCTGAAGTCACATCATCTTCTTTCATCAGGATGACTACAATTACAATGATGGAATAGAAAAGCCAGTTTAAGTATGTTAAAATGGTGATTATGTATTTCTAATTTCCTTTGCTGGGGCTCCACAGCGGTGAGGACTTCCACCCCACGTCCAATAGCCTGATCCACGGCACCCATGTCCCTACAAAGGAGGGCATTGACCGCATGGTGGAAGATGTTGAGAAACAGTAAGTCACACTCAAAAACAGGCAGGAGAGATGCCATATCCCCTCCTGGCCCTCTATTAATACCTTCTCAGTCTCAGCCTGAATCACTGCATGTAGATCACTAAGATGAATCATACTGACTGCTGCTTTCCCTTCTATCCCTGGAGTATTCTGAGGTCATTGTCCGTGAGAAAACACAAGTACTCTTAACTAGCTAACAAGCTAAACGCTAAATAATTGATAACTTTGAGGAAATATTGAACTGTACATAAGTCAGCCATTAGCTAGTTGTAAAAATGTCCCCAATAGCATTTTGTCCCGCCACCACCGTATCAAACAAAATCACTGGTGAGTTCAGCTCTCAACGTTGCTGATTGTGATTGATTTATTCAATTCAAACAGCCAAATTATTTTTCCATCCATCTCAGCATGACAGTGGGTTCAGTCAGACCTTTTCCGGGACTGGTACACCACAAACATAATGTGGAGATAGTTCTTGGTGATGTGAGGCTATTTCAGTCGTAATAAATTGTGTGGAAGGACAGAGTTTGTGATCTCTTTGCCAATTTGGAAGAGGGGGATGTTTTGTGTGAACCAGGGCCTATCTGATGAAATCAGCCCCAGAGTGGAAATCCTGATGCAAGCGGCTGATAGGGGGGCAGCTCATTACTATATGCATGGGGTGATGCTCAGATGGGGGGACGCCAACTTACCCAACTGGACTATTTTAAACGTAATATTTACCAGGGTCCTTGTCAGGACATGGCTCCTGGTCAGACCATAGCAGTCTATGTACATGACCTTTCATCTGTTTGATATCTCATCTCACCACAAGGAAGCCTGATAAGTATTTTGCTAAGTGGGTGTTGGTAGATGGTTTGGCAAACCTTTATGAAAACCACATGAGAGGCCAGTAAAGTCATGTAACAAAGGATCAAACAGTACCTTTTGGTGTCACATATTTAACTGAAAGCTGCTTCAAACTGTTTAGTTCTTTCACTCGTCCTTTGTTAAGTTTTTGTCTTTGCTACAGAAGTCCCTTTCACCTTTGATTAGCCTGGTCTTTCCCTGAGCCGAGCTATATTTGAGACAGTCTAAGGCTTGTGTTAGAGATGCGACTGTGGGGCATTAGACAAGAGTTCAGCTGCCAGGGTATGACGCACAACAATGCTTTGAAGACACATTGAATCAAGACTAGGAGCTCACAAATTGACAGTATTTTCCTCTGAGTGTGTATGCGTGTGTATGTATATATGAGTGTGTTACGTTTTCCATTGCCACTCTCCTTGCCAAATGTAAATGCACGGCTCCAAATTATTGCCTGCAGCCAATTATTGTTATTGGATATGCCATGGATAGTGGCCATATTGGTTTACGAAACCTTCAGCGAGCTGCTTTTATTTGTGATTGCCAGGATCGAGAAGCGGGCCAAGTACAGCCGACGCAGGGCCTACAACGACGACGCAGACATCGACTACATCAACGAGAGGAATGCCAAGTTCAACAAGAAGGCGGAGCGCTTCTACGGCAAATACACAGCAGAGATCAAACAAAACTTGGAGAGAGGCACAGCTGTCTAATGGGTCCAGTCACCTCGTGGACATGCTCACTGCTTCAGTTTTCTTTTCATTTAGGAGTCTTGGATGCATATTTTTCTTCCAAGAACACATGTATTAAACAGCTAAAATTGACTGTGTATTGTAACAGTGAGGTTATTTTGAGCTGAAAGATAATTCAGTCATCTGTAAGATATGCAATGTTTGGTGTTTCTTTGTACAGTATAAGTGAAAACATTGTTCTGAGTATTCTTATCCTTGTTTTTAAATAAACCACCTACAGTTTTCCAGTTATCTTGCACACTTGTTGGTTTTTCTGCGTGTGGTCTCATGACAGAGACATTTCGAGCGTGAGAATGAACTACCATTAACTACCATCCAACCCTTAGGGGCATGTTGAGCAGAGGATGCCAGCCAACAAATGTTTTAGTGTAGGTGCACATAGAGATAAGGACCAACAATTGAGCAATTCAATTTATTCATTATCACCCACATCTCAGTTTAACCAACTTGCCCCAAGCTGTGACATGAGCAGGAAAGCCTTGTGACTGGAGATAAAAAGAAAAGAAAACAGGTTCCCATGCGAGTCTCCCATCCCTACAGTCCTGTCTGTCAGAAAGTAATGGCATTGCACCCTCTACAGGGCACACAGCTATCAGTATGTTTTGGGGGGAAAGTTATACTAGCATTGAATGTGTCTTTACTTGAATCGCACTTGTTACATTTCATCTGCATTAGTCAGTCCTCTAAATAAGCCTCGCAGAATACATTTTTTAGTATGATGCCATGAAGAAGTTGTTTTGTTTTGCTGATGAAGGGTAGGGAGGGGGGAGGGGGGGGGGTCATCAAATTATGCCTTTGATATCTGACTCAACTTTAGAGCTGTTATGGAGTGTATTAAGTGTTGTGTATGATTGTGATATTTTTGTAGTTTTATCTGATTAGCCCAAGGACATTGGCAGGGGATTTTAACAACAGCATAAATTGTTGTTGTGTCTCACAGACGATATGACACTTCTGATTATTTCAAGGCCAACTGCCTGTTGAAATGTTCCCCTATACAACAAATTAAGCCTAATAAACATAAGAAAATGACTGGCAGCGAGTGTCAATAGGTGAGTATGCATGCAAGTGACTAAGTGGCACTAATTCTCATTTTAAAAAGAAACATGAAAAAAAAACAAAACATGCATATTGATGATGAATCAGCTGAGTCATAAAAGAATGACAGGACAAACTTGACTGTCTTCTCTGCGTTTCCTTGTCCAACTAGAACGGAGTGTGCTTTGTGTGCATATCACTACAGCTGACGAGTAGCAAGTAAACAGTGCCTACGCGCCGCTCGAACTCCTTTAAGACTTACTGTGTTATGTATTTTCTTGTCTTATCTCCTATCAAAGTAAGTAATCAGAATTACAGGTCAGTTTACAGCAGGAGACACGCAGTCTGGCAGTCAGACGTACTCAAAACAGTGTGATTTTACCTTCATTACAACAGATTGTGACACGCATCTAAGTTATCAGCCTGAAAAATCTTGGAGAGGATTCAAATTTATCACTTACTCCATTAGATAAGTTACCTTTGTAGCAATAATTCACTAGTATTTTCAACTTACGCCAAGAAACTGTCAAACTAAATACACACATGCTTTAGGGAAAGTAGCACATAAGCCACAACAGCAGGATATCTCAAGTTACTCGAGAAGGAACATGTTCAAGTCTTGTGTTAGCAGACAGTTGATAGTGATCGATGGTTGGATCATCTGAGCTGCCAGAGAAAGAGCTGAGTGTATGGCAGTGATACATTAATATAGGCTTTTTATCAGAGCAGACATTTTGACTAGTCCAGGAAAAGCACAGGTGCTATTTATAACATTAACAAAGGCTTCGCCCTATGCAAGTGTCCCAGTAAGCACAATAATGCATAATACCAGAACTATTGATTTTATCAGTCATGCCTGTGACTGTCCTACTGTGACATGTCAACATGAAAAAGGCCTATTGTAAAATTTGATGCATGAATTTGATGTACAGTAATGCAGCGCCATTTTGTTTCACTTCATTCATATCTGACATCCCTCAATAAACCAGACATGTAGGCTGTAATTCAGAGGTCTGTAACCAGGCTGTTACATAAACCCAAAAATCTCAGTGTAAACAGCCCTAGCAACCAAGTGATACACCGATTTTAAAAAAAAAAGTTTCTGTATTATGTGATAATACTGACACTGTGTGGTCACTATAGAAAATGCAACTAACTTGTATGAGACCTGTTGACTTTGTGCACGTGTCAGAGGACAGAACGTACATTTATGCTGGACTGTAGGAGGATCCCTACAGGCAAACGTACAACTAGACACCTTTTTAGTGGTGAAGCAAATGTGCCACCCTGTTCTCTTTCTCAGCTGCCTGATATATTAACCTGCATGTACATGTGCTCACTATTGTGGCCACTGCAGGACAGGATTTATAGATTTCTTTCATCGGTGTCAATAGAACTAAATGTTTGACATCGACACTTGAGGGTTTTTATTGACCTGCAACAATTAGTCAATGATCAACAGAAAATTAACCTGTAACTATGTTAACAAGCGATTTGTTCAAGTCATTTTCCAAGCAAAAATGCCAAATGTTTGACAGTAGCTTTTTAAATGAGAATTTGCTGATTTTCATTCTCTTAACATAGAGGTTAACGGAGTATCTTTGGTTCTTAAAACTGTTGGACGAAACAAGACTTCAGATATCACATCACCTTGTGCTGTGGAAAATTGTAATGGGCATTTTTTCCAGTTTTCTGATGTTTTATAGAACAAGTGATTAATTGAAATTTTTGCTCTATAAACATGGTTTTACCTGGATTATTTTACATGTGCCAATTAAACAGATGTCTCTTCATATATATTACTACTAGACTACCCATGAACACACCATTACTTTCATATGGACTAGTAACTGACACATACTAAGGAGTGATTTACCTTAGTGATCATTATTACTCCAATTAACCATCATGTCTTTACATTTTCAGTCTTTGGAAAATCTGAAACCTGAATTTTCTTTCAAGGCTCAAAATTGACTGACTGCAAATCAGCGATTTATGTGACCAAGTAAAGAATGCACAGAGAATATGTATATTTTAATCAAATAAGACTTTATTGAATCTATAAACAGCACAATACAAAAACTAAGGGAAAGAAATAATCCCACCTGAGCGAATTCTTCAATTCTTCCAACTTAACTCTTTAACATCTGAAAAAAAACATCTGCCATGAAATGATCGAACATAATATGGACAAAATATTTACAGTATTTACAGTGTCCATGTACTCTGCCACACTAGTGTGACGTTTTGAGTGTGTGTTTGCGTGCGTTGGACTTTTGTCGTGATCTGACTGGAACCCAGTGGCCGTAAGGCTTCCTGCTTTCATAGCTGTCCACTCTGGGAGTTACCTTAGCACTAGATGGAGCTGCCACTGTTGGTTTGGCCACAGAATTCTGGAGGGACAAGATGAGGAGAAACAAAGTCATTAGAACATGTTCAGGGTAATGTGAAGCCATGTTTTTGGCTTTTAACATTAACAGTTTAGTTAAAATAAGAAGACACTGATATTTAAGTTACTTACATTAATGCTGAAAGAGATGATTTTCCTTTTAGGGGACATCTTTGGGCTGGATGCATCAGGCTCCACATCACTGCTCTGTTTCAAAAAGACAATCAGACTTAGTTAGATATAGGTATAAAACATATGGTAGAGTGAGCTTTGACAGTTTGTGAAGTTGATTGATTATAGGTTCCATTACTAAAACTATAAAGCACTTCTATTGTATAAGTAATCATTTAAGTGTTAGCTTCAACAAACTGCAGCTCTCATGCACATTTTCTCCTCACACTGCTGTCAAAGACTAGGCCATTAAATGAATGCTTCAAGGACAGATCTTGAAACAGAATAAAAACAAATCAAAAGACAAAACTGCAAACAAAATAAAGTAAAGAGTATGTCTTCTCTGTCTAGAGTGGCAGATTGATGGTGACGCAGGTTTCCCAGCCCCTCAGCACACGCCTCGTGTACCAACTTATCTTTGGCATACGGAGAGGAGTTCTTCATCTGTTTTTAGTTCTCTTGACAGGAATAGTCACTATAATGCAGTCCACACGCCTGCGCTCCATCAGCGAGTGGAGGATTCTGCTAAATAACAATGACCCATTTCAACTGCAAGCACAAATACATTCGTCATGTCAAAACTCTACAGCCTGTATGAAGTATGAAGTCAGTGTAATACAGTTTCTGAATTGCTTATGCATCTAAAACATCTATGTGTGTAATTAGCATTTGCAAAGATAATCTATGTGTTAATAATTAAATTCAAACCTCTAGTTGATGAACTACGCATTGTGAACATTGCAAGAATTATCAGTTAACCTTTCACGCAAACACATATTGTCGTCACCCAAGTCACATGACAGCCCTTTAATCCCAGGTGCCGATGAGTGAAGGAGACCACTGTCATGTTATCTATGAAGACAGGAATAAATACAGAGAGTATGTGTATTCCCTCAGGGGTCCAAAGGTCAACACAAGACACAGGAAATTCAACACAACATAGACCTGAAGCTTATCAGTACACAACTTTAGACATTAGCACTCCCTTTGCATAACATTGTATTTTTGTTGCAACTGTGGTAAAATGGTGCAACAGCTAGAAGCAACTTATTAAAAAAAAAAACTGAATTCTTCCAGTACAGCTAAAGATGTGTGTGAATGACCCATATAGTACAAAATTAATTAATGGACAGTGCATTATCATGCACTAGTGGAGTGAAAAGTTAAAGTTCTCACCACTTGCTTGTCCAAGATGGGGAAAATACATCTAGGCCTTTAATTAGAATTTGTCCCAAAGCCTTATCTTTAGTGTGTGATATGTTTTGTGTATACCCATCGTTCACTCTCAGACACCCACCTGTGATGGAGTCTTTTCGGGGTCTTGTCTCACCCATGTCTCTGACACTGGTGACTCCCCGCACTGCTCTGACAGAATTGGTTTCACACTCTCAGGAAGTTCAAGCTTCTCCAGTCCTAGGATCTTCATAGTATTGTCCTTGGCAGCTTTTAGGAGTTCTCTTTTATCTGAGGAACAACAAGTTTTTAAAGAAAATCAGTTGTATAATTTAACATTTTTACCAACTTCAATACAAATACACAGAATTATGTTCACTCATCTAATCAACTTACCATCCACACTCAAACTGACAGAATGTCCTGAAGATCTGGACCTTGAGCGGCTCCTGTGAGTTCTGGGTGGGGATCGGGAAAATCGGCCCCTAAGCTGACTCCCAGTCCTCCTGTATCTGCTCCAACCGCTTGACCTGGAGTGGGACCTAGAGCGGGACCTGTAGTGTCTACGACGCGAGTACCTGTCTGGCGAGGGTGAACGGCTGTAGGAGCGAGAGTGGGCCCTGTAGTGCCGCGGTGGGGAGCGGCGGGAGCGGCCATAGCCAAATCTGCGATGGTTGTCACAGCGACAGCGGGAGGAACGCCTGTGGCAACGAGGGTGAGAGCGGGACCTAGAGTGAGGGGAAGACCTGCTGCTGGATGAAGAAGAAGATGAAGACCTGTACCGTCCCCTGTAGCTACCCCGTCCCCTGTAGCTGCCAGAGGCAGGGGAACAACTGCCGTCACTGCTAGTTCTGGATCTGGACCGAGATGAGGAAGGGCTGTTCTGGTCAAAAATCACATTGATGCCATCATTCTGACGAGCAAGAGCCATTTCAGAGTTTGTGTCTTTTTCCTTGGCCATTGTTTTGTCTTGTGCCACAGGCTGAAATGAAACAAAAATATGAAAGGATATTTGAGAAATTTTCACTTTTTTTTTACAGTAATCAGTAAACTTTGAATTTGCTGGCACATTTGCCCTTTCTAGTCGTAATAGCAATAACGTGCGTCAATAAATCTTTTCAGTTAGTGCTTCTCTGTGCAAGCCTATAGCTGTAACAGCTGGTTGCACAACAGCTTTTCACCCAGTGCTGCCCACACAGAGTACAACGACGTTGCGTCACTGCAACGGCTGACTGGAAATTTCCAGACTGACGCAAGCTAAAGATAGCTCGACTAGCATTAGCTTAGCTTATATCTGTTATCACTCGAAGAATTCATATTCAATTCTGTAGCATTTGATTCAGAAGCGAGTTCGACATAAACATTACAATGACATGAATATTAATAAAGAGCAACTTTACACCCAACTCTAGCTTGGCAAAAGAAAGTTAACATTATGCTATCGTTGCCGTTCTTACCTAATCGACTGTAGCTCGAAACCTTTGAACTGTTATCGTCGATTTTGGTCTGGAAAGTCGCCTTCAACAAAGTATCACGACACGAAGATTTTCAACTGTAACTCGAAATGTTCAAATCTGGTGGTTTTAACTAGCGGTTAATTATTAAACGACTAAATATATTCAAAAGCGCGACCGTTGTGTCTACCTCGAAGTTGAACCTTCTGCAGTCGTCACTCAAATGAACACGAGGCGGAGCAACGGACTTTAAGTAGCCTCCAGTCATGTGACGCAGAGAACGATTTGATTCTTTTGAACAGCTCTTCGGCTTTGTTTGGTTTGAACGGAAAGACACGATTCGCTCTGGGACAGTTATTTTAAAAAAATATTCTTGAAAAGTGACTTTGATTTTCGCATGTGCTCTTATTATCCGGTTTAGGTATCATTGGATAATCCGTAATTCATTTGTAATTCAAAAACGAAAACAACGTAAATACCAAAATGTTTTTGGTGTCAAAAAATCAAAATAAAAAAAATCAAAAAATGAAAAACAAATCAAAAACGGTCCATTTTTGGTTTTTGGCAGTTCCTTTTATCGCTGTTCCTTTTTGGATTGAAGAATGTATAGGTCCGTGTACATTTTGTTTGAATGGATTCAGGCCTGTTTTTCTCTGGCAAAAATTAGCAGTAGTATTAGCATTATCACAGGTAACCACAGACTGTAAATGCACCATGCTAACCAAGCTAGCAGCTAGAGCTAGGGTCAGCTGCACCCTCTCGTCCAAATATGGTCACTTCTGGCTCCAAAAATCCAAGATGGCGACACTCAAATCCAAGATGGCGATGGTCAAATCATTAAACTCGAGCATGGATGTATTATAAGAGCTCTTATAGTACATCCATGAACTCGAGACTATAAAACGGCAGTCCACAAACCAATGGGTGACGTCACAGTGACTACGTCCATATTTTTTTTACAGTCTATGGTTTGGCAGAGCAGAATGAGTCTAACCCGAAACTAGAAGAAGAACCACACCTTGCTCTAACATCCACATTGGTTGCTAGCAATGGCAAAGCCAGAGCTTAGCCTCACTGCCACACATCCTCCGTTATTTCACTTTATGAAAGGAGAAGAGACTCACGGTATCTTGAAACTTGGTTATTCAACAGTCAGATGAAAGTTGTCAGATGAAAGTTATTACATAGCTGCATTTTTTTTACATCTTTACAGACCAACATCAACAGTTCCTAACACAGCCCAAGCTCTCTGAGAAGACGAGTAAAAGCTCAGAGATCTCCCCTCCAAAAGGAGCCACAGCTTTACATCACTGATATTGTTTTGTTGTGCGCTTTATTTTACTGCTTTATTTAGCTGCTGTCACTGCTCATACTGTTTAAAACACACAGTCAATCTGACTGTTACATTTACTCTTTTCCTAAAGAACACATTCCTCCTCCTCCTCCTCTTACACAATCTTCTCTTCTTTCCCCTCCCCCTGCCCCTCCTTCTCTTCTTCCCCCTCCTCCCCTTCTTTCTTCCTCTCCCCCTCCTCCTCCTTCTCAGTGTGGCTCGGCTTTGTTGAACAAGTTGCTGCTGCACCTCTTCCTCACTACCTTCATCAAACTCCTTGTCTCCCTCCTCCTCATGAAGGTCCTCAGAGTCCTCCTCCTCACTGAACTCCTCTTCCTCATTCAGTTCATCAAACTCATCATTCTCCACCTCCTCAAAGCCTTCACCCAACTCCTCTTCCTCATTAAGTTCATCAAACTTATTGTCGCCCTCATAAACATCCGCCCTCATGTCTCATCCTCCTCCACTTCATCTTTTTCTCTGTCCTCTTGATTTTTCTTCTTTTTCTCCTCCTCCTCTTCCTTCTTCTCCTCCCCCTGATCTTATACAAACTAAAGTCATTAAAGTTGTTGTCGCCCTCATAAACATCCTCCATCTCCTCCTCCACTTTGTCATTGCTGTCCGCAAACTCCTCCTCTTCATCATTAGTGTTCTCAAACTGTCTCAAAATTTTTAAAAAATGGTACAGGTGACTTTGAACAAATCTTTTTGCGCCCAGTCACTGTGGTGGCATTACATTACTGTTGTAAGGTACTGTATGTCTGGAAAATACCTGGAGTCAACCAGGCTGTTACTCCACAGGTTGTTCTTCCCTCAGATTATGTGTTTCCCATCCTGTCTCTATCCACATCCTCATCATTAGTAAATCTGCCATTAACCTGTACCCAGCCTTTCCATGCACTTCTTTCGCAGGAGAAGGGTGACGAGGTCCTGGGCGTCAGCAGGTGGGGCATTCTCCCCCTCCGGCCAGCTGACATCATCTGGGGAAAAAAGCATATCAGTGATCCAATAACAGAAATAAAATTTTTACCTACATCACCACAAAGCCACTGAATTAAAACCATCTTACAACAGGTTAAAGATTAATATACCAAATATAAAGAGAAACAAGAAATTAAAGCTACATTTTGCAAGATTTTTATGGTAATCACAAAGTAGGATAATGCACATTTTTAATCATCTTTTAAAGTAAAGAAAGATTCATTTAGATATGCTAGCATGACAAATGTGTAGAAAGGGTGCATGTGATGAAAAGATAACAATGAACTGAAGTAAAGATTCTTACCTTTGGCCACCTGATTAAAGAGCTCCTGGAATGTGTCTCCTTCGAAAGGAGGTATGCCCACCAGGAACTAGAGAATGATGCCCAAGGCCCACCAGTCTACAGGCTTCCCATAGCCTTGCCTCAGGATCGTTTCTGGGGCCATGGAGACTAACCTCTTCGTCAGTCAACTCCCGGACAATTCTCTCAAAGAGTCCTTTTTGGAGGTCTTCTGCCATTTGCACTGGACCAATCTTTGACAGTCCAAAATCTGTCATATAAATATGGCCTGTGGAACTGATCAACAAACCACAATGGAAGAAAGCAGAAAAATATCTCATGTTAGATTTAACACCAATCCCAAAGCATTACGTTTGTAACACATTGGTTGGTTCTCATCCTAAGTCTATTTGTCTTGTAATATTAAAAGTGAAAACATAATGTTTGAAAAACAATAAAGCATAAATCTTTTGTCTAAATGCCAAACACACTTATGTTAGAATAAAATGACAGTCTCATCTAGAATTTTTCATTGTCATAATTATAAATACTTCAGCAACAATACTGCTCCTTTTTGCCCGGGGCATGCAGCTTTATCCTCAGTCTTTTTTATGTATGTAGCCATCATTTAAAAGTCAGCTGGAGACAGTGTGTGTTCAACCAGTGTTCAAGGTCAGCCTAATTACCTAGTTGACTACTGATGTTAAAATCTGTCAGTGGCAGTTGTCATTTCAGCCGGTAAAATTAGTCGCCAGCTAAAAATGAGAAGCTGCTTTTGTCTACATCTGCCTGAAATAAAGGATCTATTGTGTAACAAATTTTGAGTGGTTTATCTACAACTGTTATCTGACAGGCAAAAGTAACAAAGAGGACTTGGTTTAGCGAACAGCCAATTAGATGTTGTAAATGTTGTTTAATGGGACAGTTTGATGACTCACTTGCTGGGTTTGAGGTCCCTGTGGAGGATGCCGTAGCTGTGAATGTACTCCAAAGCCATGGCGGTCTGCGACACAGATCCTCGCCATATCCACAGGAAAACACACCCAGTCATCTTGTAAGGAGGCACAACCCCCACCTAAAAGGACAGGAGGAGATATAAATACAGACACTGTCAGGTCAGATGCAATGTTTAGGTCTTCTCAGTGTGTGTTGGGTGGGTACCATAGGTGAGCAGTCCATAGATAATAGAGGATAGTCAGTTTAAAGCTCCTTTATCTGCTCTATCCCCAACTAAACAAACATAACACTTGTGTATGTGTGCATGCGCAATCCAAAGCAACCTCATTACCTGCTATGTACTCCATCACCATGCGGAGGTCTCTGTGTCTCAAGTGAACAAAACATTGAGATGATAAATGGCCTGTCAGTGAAGGTGAGGATACCTTGCTCGACCAACACCTGCTGGATATGGAACTTTTTTGTCACGTTCTGCCATTTTCTGACTTTCATGGAAACAGTTTGATTACTTAGCTTGTGGCCCGCAAGGTTTACAGACCTGCACAAGAGGGAAAAGGAAACAGCTTCTGCTACTGAACATCAGCTCTGATTTGACAAGAAACTGTCCAGGAACATTCTTAATGTAAGCACAAAAAAATTCTATAGTTTGAAATCCTTGTTCCAGTTTCTTTTCTGCTTTGACTGGACTCTCTGCAGTGTCCAAAGAGTCCATTAGAATACAAAGAAGTCTTACTCACCCAAAGGCGTCACCACTGACCCGCTTGACTGTTTGAAAGTCACTCTCAAGTGGTTTTCTGAGTGGAGGACTGCAAGCTGAGCGGGTCTAAATCAAACACACAGAGAGAGATAAAAGCTCTGTAATAAATGAATAAACTAAATACAAAAAAGTATGCACTATAAACAAAGGGATGCGTGTGTTTCTTAGAATCAGTTTGGAAACAAAAACACCTACCTCATGGAGAAGTTTCTCCAGTTTATTTTGTAGCTCACACACAGGAGTGCAAGCTGACCAGACCATTCTGGACCGTGTTGTCACAGTCCATGGCCAGCTCAACCAGCTGCTGCTGAATGAACTTCAGGGCTCACGTGGCCTGGAGCAGACCGTTGTCTGAAAACTGATTCCTGGGACTGAACAAGGATGGAAGACAGGATTTAAAATCATGACTATTATTCCTATTTTAGGCAGGAGTTGAAAGTAAAAGACTGTAAATGAGGACATAAAAGTCATATGATCTAAAGAGGGTCTAGGTAATCAGAAACGTCTTGAAATCTATTCCAACGTCAAGTAGGAGCCAGTGCAAAGATGTTCACATTGGGGATATACCGTATGATCCACCTTCCATGTTCTTTTTAGCATTTAGAAGCAGTATATGAACAATTATAACACATTATTACTCACTGCAATGTAGTAGTTTATTAAGTCTTGCTGTAGTGTTTTGAATCAAATGATTGAGGGCAAATTTTAAAGATTAAGCTGTTACTAAATCTGAAAATGATAGTCAATAAAATACAAAACTTTGGATTTAGTTAGTACTCAGTTGATAAAAACAGAATGAAACTATCAAAATGTAAATTGGAGTAAGGACACAGGACATGATACACCATAATCTGTGACCGCTCAAATTCTGTGACCTAATCAAGATGGCGTTCTGTATTTTGTTAGCTGTTTCCAAAGGCTCAGCATTTAGATATGTTACACATAGCCTACTGAATATAAGTTAGTGTTACAAAAACAATTGTGACCCCATTTTTAGATAGAGTGTGTAGCTCATACATGGCTTCTAGTGGCATCCAACATTTGCAAATCATACATTGTATTGCTAAGTAATGCTGTTTTTCCTAACTTAGACGCACAGATGTGTTGAGAATGAGACTTGGGCATTGCAAGAGGAGTTATACTTGCGCTGTACGACAGAAAAGAACAGGAGAACTTCTATATTCATGTACCATTTCCAGTAGTTTCAATTTGCAGAATAACCCAGTCTAAAATCTACCCAATCTAAAAATAAAATAAAATTCCTGTAGTCTTTATACACAAACACAAATCATCTCATTTTCTCTTGTAAATTCCAAAACTGACATTTCTCAAATATATCTTTGAGAAGAAATCTTAGTGAAAACTATGTTTATAGAAACAAAGTGCCTTATCTGATCATATTCTCAAAATACATTAAACACAAAGAAATTCATAACGCATATACATATTAACAAAAGGTTCATCTTACAAATATCAATACTTTACTTGACATTTTCAACTTCTCATCCATGAATCCATGTGTGATTAAATGATATTAATTCAGTGACTGAACAGGTTGATTCTTTGTGTGTGTGTTCTTACATTAGAATTAAACTAATCCAGTGCTGTTATTTGCTGGACAGTTTATGAATTCAACTCATCCAACCATCACAGGATTGTTTATTAAACAGTAACAGGTTGCTCTTCTTGTCCTCGGCCAATTAGCTTCAGCTCTCCAGAGGCGGGCTGTAAGTCAGGCATGGCTGACTGGCTGTTGTGTCAGTGGATGGGATATGAGGGGCTGAAGCAAAAGTGGGTCAAAAGTGGGAGTTTGGACTGGAAAAGTAAAACAAATGATACATACTGTATAAATGAAATATAAAGACAGATTATTAATTAAAGTCACCACATTATTTCCTTGTGAATCTGAGTAACGATTGCTGCATGTTTAAAGAAATGATCAGATTCGGACTTTAATATACAGCACTAATGAGATTCTTTTACTATAGTGAGAATCTCTGACATTGCTTTAAATAGTATCCATGGAGACTATACAACATTTTTTCCTATATTTGTTGCACATTGTTAGCACTGACCTGGCTGTGTGTGGACATTTAGAGGAGAGACACATTTACTTCCTTGCTAAAATCTTGGTTAGCATAGTGATGAGCGTGTGTTTCTTACCATCCATATAAGTCAATGTAGGGAGAAGGGGTGCATCTGGCCAAATGTAGGTCGTGTATTGCAGATGCTCCATCAAAGGTGGTGTCAGCTGACCACGAGCAAGTGGTTGAGGGTGCAGGATGTGGGCTGATGTGCTTCTTTTGAGGAGCTCTGCAGTTCTGAAACCAAACCTGAAGTAGAGAGAACGGATTGATAAAAATGTTGGTATTAGTTGAATTTCCATGCGTTATGCTATCTGTACAACAGTGGGAAAGTCAGTCCTCTTAGAGTTAAACCAGACCCATTTGGATCAGTTTCATATGTGCATACACATTTTTTAGTGTTTAGACACCTAAAATATAAGTGGGTAAGCCCAACTACAGGATTCCGCTTAGCAAACTGAGTTTGCATTACCTAGAGATGGAGTTAACAGGAGAAACATGTTTACACAGTTAGTTTAGTTTTTTCTAACAAGACACAAGTACACTGAAAGTGCAATGTAATAACTGCCACTAGAGGGCAGAAAATCATCAAACAAGCTGACCAAATATCAGTGGCTTTTTTATTTGTTCTGGCCAACATATTTATAGTTCCTGTGGGCACAGAGGAACATTAACACTCATCTGGAGTCTTGTTTCTGGCCATACAAATCTCAGTCAAGCATTCTATGACTAACACTTTTCTAACACTAACACATCAATCATACTGACAACTATCAGAAGAAAAAAATTGGCCCAGTAACCACAGGAGTAGTAATCACACACACAGTAGATGGCGGTACCTGTAACTGGTCAATAGTAAAGCTGATCCTGGCCCTTTTAGCAGGTCTGGGCATGGTCAGGGTCCTACACATGGATGTATTAAGGTCCTGCTCCCTAATTCTACCCGACTCCAAAACACAAGCTCAGCCACATGCAGGATTTGCCCATATTTTGTTGTTAAGTCACAAATTCTTTATATAGGCTACAGTCGCTGTCTTAAGAAAGTATTTACAAAATGGTAAGATCAAATCAGCGCACATTATAGAGCTGCATTTTAAGCAGCGTTGACATTTTTGTTTATATATAGACTTGTCCTACACACACAGTGTCTGCATTGATTGGTCTTTTAAGAGGACCCTAAGCACCGTTCCATGTTGACTGTAGCACAATTTTAAAAATCATGAATGTCACGGCTGTAGGCTATAATTAAACAATACGATTATATATGTATTATAATGTCTTTTTGGTGTCATAAATTAGAGCCTTGAAGATGATGATGATTATTATTATTATTTTGGGGTGTACGAGAGGAAAAACATTCATGTTTCAGCATGTGGACTGAACTTGATCAACAGAAATATGAGGAAAAAAAGTTCCTGGCATTGCCCTTTAAATATATCCACAGCAAGCACGAGATCTCGCGATATTTTATGTAACCTCAGCTCTGTTTACTTCAGTTGCTTCTTCCTTCTTCACGAGGCTTTAAAGCAAAGTCGCGCCTCGCCTCGTCTGCGCACCGTCGTGTTCTGCTCACCTGCAGCCTGAAAAGCGGGCTAAGTACCGACAGGAGATGGATATTCTCACAGTGTTACCGTCCAGTTTTGGATATGTCATATTTACTTACCTATACAGCTGGATTATGTTGGGTTATCTCGCGGTCAAGGTTGGGACTGCCAGAAAGAAGTACGATGTCAAGGTAGTTAAAATTTAACTTCAGAGGAAAATATTGGAGAAAAAAAAGTTAGAATTGGACGCTCAGAATTATTTCGCAAGCGCTTTACTGTGTTTTTTGCTCTTTTGCATGATTATTGTCTGCTTTACTTTGCAGTATCCCACCATGTACAGTGACAAGGAGCAGGTGTTCAACTGCATCCAGAGAGCTCATCAGAACACCCTGGAGGTTTACCCTCAGTGGCTTGTTTTCCAGACCATTGCAGCTCTTGTCTATCCAGTATGTATCATTTTTATACACTTAATCATACACAGCCACAATGTGTGTGTAGTGTCTTTAGTCTTTTGCTGTACTTTTTGGGCATAGAAGTGGATATTATTGTCCACTAAAATTGTTACAACTCATTAATGTGTGGGAGAAGCAAGCAGCCCGCATGATCTTTGGCATAAATCTCCAGATAACAGAGTCAAGCTCAAAAGACAGTGTCACAATGATTAAGCACTTTTTCACCAAACTGAATCACCCTTGTTCTCTCCCATTGACTCTGATTGTGTGTTTATATACTCATCAGCTGTCAGCATCTGTGCTGGGGGCTATTTGGGTGACCAGCAGGTTTTCCTACGCCTGGGGCTACTACACTGGAGGTAAGACTGACACTGGTTTAGTGGAAGTGAGGAAGGACTTTGTACCTGAACTCAATTTACCCATGAAAAAAGATTTCACATACTTTTCAAGGCTGACAAAATACATTTATAATACAGACCATTGTAGCATGACAGTATTATGTGTATATTAGGAAATAATATGGCAGTATGTGAAGTTATATCAGGATAGAGCCTTTTTAGGAATAAAACACTTTTCTGGAAATATAATTTGTGTTTCTAGTTGTTTGCTTTGTAATGATCACTGCGTAAAGGTCAAACCTGTCACTGCACTGTTGATAAATGGATAATATATTTACTCTCATACTCAGCAGTATAGAGAGACCATATTATTTTATGCATAATAAGATGTCATTTTTGTAATGATTTTGAAGACAATCAGTTTCTAATTTCCACAAAATAATGTTGTTAACACTGTGGCATTAGGCTTGTAAAGGCTGCAGTCCAGGTGTCACAGAGGTTACAGAACAGTGATTGTCTGAACTTTTTTTTATTGCTCTTCTTTATTGCAAGTTTTGTTTATAATTTACACAAGATATGGATATGTGGATCATAGGTTATGAATAAACAGTTATGACATTCAGAAATGAGTTTTATGTTTTAAAAAGTAAATTACAGTCATTGCTGAAGTTAAGTGGTGATAGAACGAGGAATGCACTTTCATGGTCAAAATATTAAATGTTTACAATCAGACCAAATACATCCCTTGTGAGCAAAATGTGTATTCATTGTTCATACTAAATTGTATTCATAAGTTTCAAATAATTCTCCTCAGTCTAAGTTTGCATTGTGCTGTTTTATGTTTCATTTCAGATCCAGCCAAGAGGATGATGGGTGCCTATGGCTACATTGGATACTTTGGAGTCATCATTCTTTCCATATCTGTAGCCTTGCAATTGCTTGGAGTTTTTTAAGATGATCCCAGTTTTGTACTTGCCCATCTGGCTGAAGAGTTCACTCGTTTATACTGGCTTGCATGGTACATCAATGTATGCTATCAACTATAAAGTAGCTGTATAACTACTACTGTTTAACTACTAATTTCAAATTATGATTCTCAACATAATATTTTATGGACCACTAACTTGATAATTTGTCTCTTTTTTTTGCAATATTGATTGTGAATGTGTATTCAATGTAATCAACAACAATAAAATACATGTTGTCTGATGCTACAGACCCAAATGTAGTCTCTATAGCAGTGGTTACAAACTCCCACAAGGGATGGTGAAATAAAACTGAAGAGTCTTCAGGTGAGAAAAAAAAAAGGAAAAAAGCATATTTAGGCTTCACAAAGTTATGCTTATTTTTAGTGTTTGCATTTTATTCTTGAGAAATACTCATTTTTTTCTTATTCAGATCTCTAAAAGTATTCAAATCAAACAATGGAAAATAAATCTGTTTTTGGTTGAATAGGTCACAACTGGTAGATGTGTGCAACCGGTGACAGTTTGACTATTTGCTGCTTCTTTTCAAAGGGTCACAAACCAAAAGGGATGGGAACCCCTGCTCTGTCGTACTCTGATCACAACTGCAAGCATTGCAGTGTGTGAATAATAAAGGGTCAGCAGCAGGCGTGAATGCCCCATGTGACTCACACATGATGTCTCAGTCACTAATCCCCCAAATGCCTCCAAGCCAATCTATAGATCATCTTAACAGATCAGTGAAAATGCTCTGATGACAGGCAGGTTGCTTCCACTGAGATAACCAAGTGTAACCTGTTTTTTTTTTCTTCAAATAAACACTTTTTTTTTTTTTACATATTTAGCTGCTCTCTCTGCTACCACATACATCACTGAACCACAGAATAAGCAGTAAATTGCAAATAGGCCAATATGCAAGGGAAGCAAGAACACACAGATCTTGTGTTTAACACACAGTTTCCCACATATTTATGCATTTTTTCAATATTTAAAGAATCTAAGTGTTTATTGTTCGAGTCCAGCATTTGTTGCAGTTTGCAATACCGTCATAAGTAAATGTACTAGTGCTAAACTCATACGTCTGATTTAATGACATATATTCCCATTTTATGTCAAATCTAAGCGTTTTTATCATGAAACAAAGGTTTTTAAAAAAAACTGCAAAGTTTGGTGAGCGTTTTGTAACATATGCACAGATATTCAGAATGTTATGCTGAAATATTGTATTAAACTAGAAAAAGCGTGTGCATGTATATTGTCTTATATTTCACTTTTAGTATGAACTGTTTACAGAATGATTTTACTCCCTTCTGTACACTGTTTTATGATTAACGATGTTAAAAATCCCTACACCCCCATGTATAGCTACCACTTTTTTCACTCTTCTATAACCAATTTGTCCCACAACACCTGAAGGCATCAACATCAACAGCGTCTCAGAGGTTCACTTCATCAAATGGGTGTGGGGTGAACTGCGCATGTGCATGACCGAGCTCTTTCGGAAGCGAAGTCGAGCTTATCCAGGGGGTGCACATCAAAAACCGAAAATAAAAGGTAACAATTCCTTTTAAAAATGACATTATACTAAAGTAACGCCACCGAGGTGTGTGTTTTTTCCTCGATACCACCGTTGTCGTTTGAGTTGTGCCATTATTTTCAGCGACTTCGTAGCGAGAAGGAACCTTCAAGGAAATGATAGCTAGTGCCAAAGCGATGAACAAAAGAGCCCGACGACACAGTTGTGTTTTTTAACCTGCGTTGTAAATAAACGGTCTGTTTACACTACTTTAAGGTGGATACGTCGACAGCCTTGTTGTCGAGTAGATGTCACAGATAATTTTCGGTTGAATATCTCGCAGTAGTTGGTCTGTGTAGGAGTCATGGAGCAGAGCATCATCCTTACTGTACAGCGATTGCGCACAAAGATATTCATTGTGTTTGGGAATTCCGATATAAGTGTTTTTTTTTGGGGGGGGGGGGGGGGGTATTGTATTTGGTTGTTATATATTGGTTCGTATATATAATGGACGCTTGTGTTGTCGAGATGACGGAGTTTTTTCTGTAAGTTTCTAATGTTGTTTTCACTGCCGGACCTGACGCTATTTTCCCAGAGTCATGTCAGGATTTCTGGACGGGATCCGGTGCGGAGACTGTGAGTGCAATGTGGACTGGGGTGAAAGAAGAAACACCATCGCTTCTATAGCTGCTGGAGTCCTGGTATGTCAGTGATTTCCTCAGTTAGGTCATACACATTGTATGTAGCCTTACCTCTAGGGACTATTTATTATGCACAGCAGTGATTTCCTGTTTTAAAAATGGTCAAGAGGTATATATTACACATTCTCATTAAAACTTTACATGTCACCAAAATGGTCATTGAACTCCTCAGGCTTACTTTGCATCCTGTGTCGTTGCAGTTCTTCACCGGTTGGTGGATCATCATCGATGCAGCAGTGAAATATCCTGATGAGGGACAGTTTCATCACGCTTATCACACTTGTGGAGTCATTGCTACGGTGGCTTTTCTCATGTAAGTATGACATGACTTTGCAAACTGTTCCTGTCTCATGAAATACTGAATCCTTTAGTTTGACAAAAAATCATTGTCATCACAAGGTCCCACTTACTTGATGTTTCTGAAGCTTTCAGCCGTCTGCAGCTCAGTTGTCATCTCGCGTTTATGTTGTCACATGACGTCAGTATGGAATTTCAGTCACATGACAACAGTTGTTATGGGGCAAGATTGTTACAACTGTCTGTGTTCAAAGATGGCCTCCTTAATCGTTTTCCAACTGTCAACTGACTCCTTGTCGATGACTTTGAACCCTTCCCAGTCGATGCTGTGACTAGTTTGAGTCTAGTGCCCACAGACTAAAGTCACATGAACAAAACTCCATACTTGGATCATGTGATAACAACTAAACCATCTCCACGGCAACTGAGCATCTCTGTTCGCTTAGGAAGACCACAAGATGTGGCTGAAAACTTCTGAAACAGCTTCTGTATGCTTAAGATATGTTTGTATTTAAAGTTTCTTCTTTCTTTGATCCATTTAGGATAAATGCCGTGTCAAATGGCCAAGTGAGAGGAGACAGCTACAGCGAAGGCTGCATGGGACAGACAGGTGTGTATGATAGGAAACACATGATGAACTACTGTATATTATGAGTAAAATTCCCCACAAACATTTAATTTTCTCCATTTCCCCTTTGTAATGATGGCCTCTTTACTGGTCAGCTGGATATTTTAATACTGTCACATCCAGTTGCAGTACTAACAGTATGCCCTAATTACAGACTGTATGGATATGGATTACCATTACAACATACAGTACACACTGTAAAACACAAACCTTTAAAGATCCCCTCCAGACATGTTGTGAGACATAAAATACTCTTTTGTTTGAATAATAAATTGAGTCTAGTATGTTTTTTTCCATTAAAAAAGTTCAGTTAACAAGTTAAACATTCTTAAAATGACATCTTCTTTGTCCCTCATTGAAAATCCAAAATCTATGAATATGCAAATATTTTCCTTTTCAAAAGTTTAACTGCTGGACACAAGATGTCTCCAGCCTCACTGAAAAGTCCATTCGCAGTGTATGTGCGCTGAAGGCTTCATGTTTCCACATTACATACAGTATACAGCTTGTATAAGCTGCATACTGGACCAGACTAGTTGTGATGACACAAATCCTGCTTGTACGTACACGTCTTAAACTCAGATTTAAGGTGAGCGCAGAGAAACTTTCCCCCTGCAGTAGATGAGTGTGGAAACAGCTTTCTAGCGTTCTGCTCTGCACATAATTCTGCACAGTGAAGCTCAAACATCCAAGTGAAGTAACAATAATAAAAACTTGGGTTTGAGAGGAGGTGAACTTTAAAGAAGTGCTGTGTGGAGTGACCCAGTAACCCGCCCTTTCTTATCTTTGTTTGCAGGCGCTCGTGTGTGGCTCTTCATTGGCTTCATGCTGGCTTTTGGCTCCCTCATTGCCTCCATGTGGATTCTGTTTGGAGGATTTGTAGTGCCTCGTAAGTCCTGTTTGTCTGCTCAGCACATCTCAACTTGCACTTACTGTATGGTAATCAGTTTTTGGGGTGTGACATTGATAGGCTCTTCATGCAACATAGAAGTTTCAACATTTAAATCACTTGCAGTGTTTTTTTTGAGAACTAGTGATCAAAGATGAGGCCAGTTTGATGCAGTAATTGAATATACATACTATTCTTTATAAAGTGAATACAATTTTATATAGTTCTGGTGTGGTGTTACGCAAAATAATACACACTGCCTCATTTTTTAACCTCTGTAAACCTGTTGTATTTTGCAGAGAAGCCTGTTGTGTACCCTGGTATTGCCATTTTCTTCCAAAATGCATTCATCTTCTTTGGGTAAGTTAATAGTCCTAAACAGCGTCTCATTTCCAACCCTTGCTTACACTTCAGCACAGGTATTTTACAAAATGTTTTGCTGACATTACCATCCTTTCTCCTGATTTAGGGGTTTGGTCTTCAAGTTTGGACGTACAGAGGATCTGTGGCAGTAATGGACTCTGTGCGTGTGTGTTTGTCCACTGTTAAACACTCTGCTTTCTATATTGTATGAGACAATATGCTTTAGTGGTTATCCACTTTATATATAGACTTTTTTTAGCTTTCAGATTAACCTGTTTAATTTATGTTGTTTGCTGTATAAAAGGCTAAATCATATCTAAGCACAAATTTCACAGATTCCTTGAAAGTTTGAATATTTTCAAATGTGGCACCTCTTTAAACGTGTCTGTTTGCACTCAGACTGCATAGCCATGTTGTTATAATGGTTTACAACTTGTGTAAAACAAAATGTGTATTTGGGGAGGTGTACTTCCCTGAACTGTCCACATTTCTTTTGGGTATACTGACTTCTATGACATCCTTTAATTTGACATTGAATTGTCTGTTGAGTGGAAATACCAAATTATTATGGTACAAAATATAATTGAGGGAAATACATATTTCACAATACTGTACACATACATATTTACTGAATGTAATCATGTGGGACTGTTTGTATTCCTCTGAAATAACACTATGTCAGGTTTAAAACTTTGCAATGATCCAGATTTATTGTTAAAAGTCAATTAGCTTACACTGCTGACCTAACGTCAACAAAGGTTTCACAACTGCAGAGTGTTATTTATGTACTGGAGATGTGTTTGACTGCAACACATCAATTTGCTCGTGTAACATCCATGGCAGCATTAAACAGAAACATACAGAGCTGTAAATGAGTCTTATATTCCTCCACAGTTCAGCCTTGGTTTTTATCCCAGTCCTGCACACATAAAAACATCTAATAACTACTTTGCATATAAATGACATAAATGTATCGTATGGAATGTAATATATTGTATGAAATTATATACATATACATATACATGAATGAATGCAAAAAAAGGTTTGTACTTCCAGGATCAGACTTGGTCTGCTTCTTTTTCCATCTTCTTACTTGCGCACTACAAGATGGGGAAACTGCAAAACACAGATATTTTCAGTGCTGTTTTATAAATTTGAAGAAAGAAGAATTCCAAGTGTATTTCTGGTTATTATCTCTGCAAATGATTAGAATTAATATTTTTCTCAGTACAGTGAATTATCTTCTGATAGATGTTTTGTTTCTTTGTTAAAAGATGAATTTCGATCACCTACCTCCCAGAAAGCCTGATCATCAAAACATTTTCTGTCTGGGGGGGACCTCCAGAAGTTCCACTTAAGTAGCAGCCCTTTGAATGGTGACGTAGAAGTCATTAGGAAAACAAGCTAACAAGTGACATATGATACAGCACTGACCGATGGATGTCAACCTGAGTAACAGGTGTTTACGCGCCGCAAAAAGATGCGACTTCAGGTGACTCCTGGATTTCACAAAACAGTGAAAACTTAGCGTAAAGTAAAAATGTACTGTATCTTGTGTTAATATACTTTTGATTGCATTAAGTTGCTACTGGATAATGCAAAACAAACAATCCTTTTGTATAATGGTGCCAAGGTGTAGATAATCAAAACCTTACCAGTAATGATTCCCATTAACAGACTCAGAGTTATGGTGATGAAGAGAGAACAAATGTGAAACACAGCAAACCTGATTGCCCTGCAAATGAAAGACCAATTAACAATAATAATAATAATCACAATACATTTAATTTGTACCGCACTTTTCATTCATAGTGAAACTCAAAGTGCTACAGTATTAATAACAGAGCGCACAACATAAAGAAAATAATAGTTAAGATGAAAAAGTCTTCCTGAATACAAAGGTACGGTGAAAGAGCACATGGTGTTTGTGTGGGTTAATATGCGTATGGCATGATAGCGCATTCTTACGTTGTGTGATCATCAGAGTCTGCAATCTGCAGGACGAGATGTACCAGCCATCCCAGTAGACCAGGGAGCCCATGTGTGCTCAGAACAGTACAGGTGTCATGGCACTGAAATGCGAGCAGCATGTGGATCTGGAAGATGAGAGGTTATGAGGAGTTGTGATGACTGGATTATTAAATCAAAGGATTGAAAGTCTTCATGTGGTGATCAAAACCTTGAGGTATCGGAATCCAATGGTTGATACAACAGCGGCAGTGAATCCGATTGTCATGGCCTGCCACGGTTGATGAACCACTGGCATGGAAACCCCGACAGCAACACCACCAGCAAGGATACAAGACTGCATAAGGATCTAATAGGGGAGTGAAGACATAAGCCCCATTGTAGATCAGATATCACTGGTATGAAACATGAGATTTATTGGTGGTTGTCATGGTTTTAAAACAGGTACCAGTCCTTCCACTCCAGCGATTAGTGACTCTATACATGAAAGAGCATAATATTGTGTTAGAATATTAAATGTCAGACGTACTGGGTTGAGTTTTCCCTTGGGATTGGAGAGCACGGACACAGCAGCTGCTGTTACAGCACTAACAGCCAGAGCCAGGTAGGTGCTGCACACTGCACTCAGCTTCCTCCCAGGAGGAGGATCATCCACAAGGACTGAGTTAAAACTGGGCCAAAACATCCAGAGAAACACAGTTCCTGGAGAACAGAGACAACAGATAACAGAATTTATGTTCAACTGTAGAAGAGATTTGCTCTCTTTCTCAAAGACACCAAGGTGGATGCTTGCTCTGCTTTGCAATGTTTAACAGTAACATCAGATACACATAGCCAGCAACACACCTAACATGGCGAATAATCCTGATTTGCGGTCAAATTTCTCTTTCTCAAATTGTTGCTCTGATCCTTTCCGATACAGGATCCACGCCAGCATGAGCCCAAAGAAGGCCCCAAAGATGTGAAGCAGCATGATGCTGTTCAGAGGCCGGACCTAGAGTCAGGAAACATTATCATTAGCAAATTACCAGCAGAAGCAGGATTATCATATAATTTACTTGAGTAGTGGCACTGTGTGTTTACAGTATGATGTGAATTTTCTTGTCCTGAAGGGTGAAAAAATACAAGATTAAAAGTTACCGTCAGCAGAGTCTGGAGGAGCCAGTCATTCAGGACAAACCCCGACACCTCCAGCAGGGCGATGAGGATGAGGTGGACAGGGTTGGTTTTCCCCACCACAGTTCCAATTGAAATGAGTGCAGAGGATGCACACATCTCAGCAACTACCAAGCTATGTTAAAATGTAACAAGATTTGACAAAAATACATATATGTTATATAAATGTAACAAAAATTAGGAGTGAAAAATATCCTACAATATGATATTCCTAATATTTGCACATTTAACTGATGTTTACATTTATCTTTGTTCTATAATGTAACTTTATCTTTTGTTATAGGCCGTACAGACATACTGTATAAGGAAGAGATCCAAATTCAATCAAAATTAAAAGATGACACCGTACCTTCTCAAATTTAGCCTGATCTTCCCTCTGTAATACCAGGACTCAATGCCCTTGAGTAGGATTGCCCATTGGGTGGCCATGACAGCCACAAGGAGGTTGAACGCAGAGCTACTGAAGCCATACCGCACTAAAAAAGTGCATAGGAAGCCAAAACCTAGGATCACCATCACATTCACATCCTGGAATTCTGCAAAAGAGGAGAAGACTTAAAAACTGTCAGACACCTGAATCACAATACAGTCCTATATAATCCTATATACAGTCATTTTCTGCTGTATTTCAGCCCATTTTTCAAGAGATAATTCAAAAAAGCCATCTGCTCCTGAAGTATGAGCCAACTGCATGAGCTTATCAATGGCCAACAGTAATAACTGCAGCCCCTCCCCAATACTTCTGGATTATGTGTTACTTTATTTTGCTTTTTAAAGTCCCTATATGAGGTTAGTTTAAATGTAGTTTCTTCATTAATGGGCTTTTCAAATGAAACATGACATGCTATACATTTTTACCCTCACCATACCCACTCCAAACTCACAACAAACTCACCTGAGTAAGAGTTGCTGAATGTATTCCCCTCTAATTCTACGTCGTTTTCAATCTCGACGTAAAAGGCATATATGACAATGAACCCTAACTGCAGGAAAAGCAGAAAAGGTGCCAAACGGGAGCGCAGACTTGGTGCGTACTGAGGAGCCATTGAAGATCTCTGCGCACTTCTCTGTCAACTGACGCATGTGTCGCTCTGGCGCTATGAAAAGGGGGCGCAACCCCAAGACCTTCCCTTACTTTGAAAAAGAGGATTAGGCCACATCTGAAAAACATCTAATGATGCACAAATGCAGAATATGCATATTTGTATATTCAAGTGAGCTCGTTAGCAATGTTTTTGCCATATATATATATATATATATATATATATATATATATAAAAACGATAATAAAACTAACAAACAACCAAAAAATAAAAAAGGAAATTTGTCAACTGCTGATTAATGCCCTAAAAATATAAATCTACAGATTTTTTGGAAATTCCTTTTGAATTTTAGCTAAGAAAACTATCAAGGTCACTTCACCTTACATATTCTTGCTCTACTTTTATCATTTTATTAATTAAGCCACTTTGTTATGGTCCAACAGACAATACTAAACAAACCAGCCACGGGTAATGTTCATTATATTATAGGCAACTGCCACAGACACCCTTTTGTCAAACACACGCTCACACTATGCACATAATTTAACGTGGTAACAAAACATGGATGGCATACAAGGCCCTGGGGCAAGTATGTCAACGAACCACACACAAAGACTCTGATATAAATAACCCCGCAATGCTGGAATGGATGTTTTTGTATGTGGCACAAAGGGAATTTTGTCCCAAAGACTGCATATTTTCTGCTCATAATAAACCAAAGGCAAAAAAAAAAAACCTCTAAGAAGAAAAACCCGCCTCCGTGATCAGTTGATTGGTCAATCAGCGATGCCCGATTTGTCCACAAACAATCTGATTGGTTAAACGTCAAGGCGTCCCACACACAGCGGCCCTCGTCTCCTCTCTCTCCCCTGTTTGTCTTTGGTGGAGGCGAGCTGAGCGACCGGACACAGTGCAACGTTAATGGCCCATCTCCGTATCCGTCAAGCAGAGAGGCCTCGACGGATAAGATTGGTTGGATAAAAGGGCCGTCTGACAACTAAAACACAGCGCGGTTCGGGCTTTATTGAGCCTGCGCTAACAGAAAAAGAGGAGGTTCCCGAATAGAGTCCTTTATTTATTTCTTTGTTTCCAGTGTGGGGGGGATAATAACAGCGACATACACCGCAGGCACTTCATTTATTATCTTTGTCCGTATACACAAGAAAACTGGATAAGATTACAGCGGTTACTCGAAGGCCCAAGCCAAGAGGAGGAGGATGAAGCGGCGCAATGCGGACTGCAGCAAACTCCGACGGCCGTTAAAACGGAACCGAATCACCGAGGGTATATACGGCAGGTAACTTACATGCAGACTGGCTCCTCACAACAATAACGGGGGCACTGAATGCACATGGCTCGAAAGCTGCAGAACATGAAACTTTCCTGACGTTAACTGTTTATGTCAGTGAACTGCCATGTTTTCGTTGTACATTAGCTGGTAGCTGTTAAGCTAGCCCTAGCGCTAGGCCCCAAAAACAGCCTGTTTTTGAACCATGTCACAAGGTCTCTTTCACAGCAACGTCCCCGTTTGAAAACGAGTTGTAGCGGATATTTGGATGCTAATGAAACAACGCGGATCATCTACCGTTTGCTCATGTCAGTTGTCAACTGCCAGCCGCGTTAAAATTAGCCAGTTTTCCTTGTTAGCTAAGGTAACTTGAAGGAGCTACCACCAGCAGCTTTGTCTGCTCATTGCCAACTTCACCACACGCGCCTTATTTATTCAATAAAGATATAGATAATGTTAATCATCATTTGATAAGACAGCAGTCAGATTCTGTAGTGCTTCTGCTGCACTGTTCAGTTTGAACAACTTGGAAGTTGATTGGTTGTCCTTCCCAGCAGCACCTGACAGGTCAGACCTCTCTGAGACTTCCTACATATCTGACAAGACAAATGCTTTAGGCCACTAGTTACACATGTGGCATCTAGACCTACAGATGTTGGGCAGTCCTTGAATTATTGAACATGTGCCCTATCACAAAACAGTCATGTTTTGGAGATCAAAGAAGAACAACCCTTGCTGTATGAATTTCTGGGTCTCAGTGTTCTTAACTACAAAAAAAGTCACCTGTAATCAAATATAACTATCCTATTAAATTGACATGGTTGTGAAACAGGAAAGACAGCAAACACATCACAACAACGTTCCCAAGTGTATGCGCCGCATTCACAATGAAGCTGAATCTCTTTGATGTACTAACATTATGATGATTTCCCATATATTGACTGTAGAGGATGAAGAGGAGTGCCATTCTTGTGAACACAAATCACATGGCCAATGTGGAAAAAACACTCTTGAAAGTTGTTGTGTATATGTGCTCCAAAACATCTTGTGTCAATGGTTGTTCTCGTGTATTTTTGTAGTACCTTCCTGTACCTGAAGTTCCTGGTGGTGTGGGCACTGGTGCTACTGGCAGACTTTGTGCTGGAGTTCAGGTTTGAGTACCTCTGGCCATTCTGGCTCTTCATCCGGAGTGTGTACGACTCCTTTAGATACCAGGGGCTGGTGAGTGGCTATATCTTGTAATTAAATATGCCTTCGTAAAGATAGAGAAAGAGCAATGTCATAGAGATGGCTATCTGAACTTTTTTTGTTTTCCCTGTTTGACACTCATCATGTGCTCGTCATTACATTTAGATGTGTACTTAGGTAGGTTACTCTTGTCTTTTTGCAGGAGCTGTATTTCTTAAACACCATGCAAATGAGAATGAGTTGACACTAGCTTGATAAGCCAGGACAGATTTCTGTTTGTGAAACATGACTTGTTGGCCATGTAGGTACATGCTTTACTGGGCTTTGTACAAGAGCGTTTGGGCATGAAAAAGAAGAACCAAAACAGAGAAAGTTTCACATTGTCAGCAGTGTGTTTGAATGAAAGGAAAGATGAGTACACATAGTGGTGCGTCTTTGTATCCAAAGCAATTAAATCCAAAATCAGACTGAAACTGAAATGAAGTCTTAATTTTCTAAGTCATTTGTCACAACTGAACTGTTAATGGTTATTTGTAAAATACAGACACATGCACACAGTAAGACAAACGTGTCTCTTACACTACAGAAGCTTTCTTATCACTGCACCAAATATGTCATAGACGGTTAGGGGAGAGATTGTTTGCTGACCAGCTGCAGGTAAAGGTGGATTATACAGTAACACACTTATTGCAGTGCTCTGATTTCTTGTCTTACCGGATTTCTCCCAATAACGGAGGAAAGGAGAGTGTGGAGTAAAAGAGTCAGGCCATATCCCTTCAGATGCATAGAATAAAACGCAAGATCGATTCTTAGACAGCCAGACTCAAACAAAAGAAATATAAACTTCATGAGAACCTGGGAGGCAGCATAGGGCTGATGAACAAGAGAGAGCAGTTATAAATATCAGAGGCATTATCCATTGTGCACCTGCTGCAGCAGAATATAAACATTGGGCAACCATAAACAAATTTCAGCTTTCAGTTTTCTGCCAGTTCAGTTGACTTTTATTATACTGTCAAAGATGACAAGCTGACATGTACAAACTACTGATCTGACCAGGCTTGCAGGTCATTAGTCTGCCTGTTATAATTTATGGTATATACTGTCAAAACCTTGTATGCTAATGTTAGTCTACCATAGTTTTAGGTCATTTTTGATGCTGGACAGCTTGTTGCTTATTGAAATCCATTGTGTAGGTGTAGGAAAGAGAGAACTGAAAATGTAAGATCAGTGTAATCATTCATGGTATAATTTTCAACCCTTGTATCAACCATTTCCCTTTTTTATCTTTGGTTCAAATGGTTCAATTTAATCTTAATCTGCATTTTTATGCTTAGCAATGATATTTGCTGTTGACTTGACATGCTTTTCGTTTATCAGAGTTGAGCGTGAAATTCTAAGCAGGACCAACAACCTACATCTCTCTCTCTCTCTCTCTCTCTCTCTCTCCTGCATATGTTGCTGTTTTATCATAGCCACCTCTCCTCTCCCCAACAGGCCTTCTCAGTATTCTTCGTGTGTGTGGCGTTTACCTCGGACATCATTTGCCTCCTCTTCATCCCAGTACAATGGCTGTTCTTTGCTGCCAGTACCTATGTGTGGGTCCAGTATGTCTGGCACACAGGTAAGACCCTCCTCTGTTTAGGTATCTTGATATGTGTTCATTTAAATACTGCACATGAGAAATGGGTAAATGCCTGCAATTAGCTTGACTAATGATTTGCGAGAGACTCGTAAATGGAGAACAAAAGCTACCGCAAGGCTGCGACCTTTGTATCTATATTTGTTCTGCAAATGCAACCAATGAAGGAAGAAAGAAGCTTTTTGTGCATTTACACTGTGGACTTAAAGCTGTAGATTGAACTAATTCTTACATGTAGAGCTCGTAGTGGTTTGAGCTGTTGTTCTTCCACTTCATGCAACAGGGTAGAGTAGGTGTAAGAAGTGTTGCACAATTGCACATTTATGTTGTGTTATTTACAAACAGTTGGCTTGCTTCTTAGAATTTTGCATGGTGTGTAAGTGAGCTGCACACTGCGGATTAGTTGTCAGTCTGATTTAGTGGTATCCTCCTGTGTTGACCAAAGGCCAGGTGTCAGATTGAAATCCTAGTGCCAGTTGGGGGAGGGAGGAACACAGTGTGGTCCCCAGTTGCTTTCTGAGCCATCCAACTTTTCCTTACCAGTGACATTCACATCCATTGGTTCATAGGAGTATTAATATCTCTTACCACTCCACAGCTTGGTGGTGAAAGTGTCTGACTTAATTACAGCCAAGAAGACAATGGGTAGTGTTTGTATCCTGACCTCTCTGTCCTGAGGCACCTGGTTCAGTAATGGTGCGGCAATGGGGAGATCACCACAGAAGTTTACTGTGCGCGTGTGTGTGTGTGTGCGCGTGAGAGGGAGGGACAGATCTGTGTTAAGAAATTTTTATGGGACAGTCACATCATCTATTGGGCACTTGGCCCAAGTCAGTAGGGTTTGTCTAAAAGCAGGTCTGAGCAGAGTAAATACATTTTCAACAAAAATATTTTTCTGTCATTTAGAAAATCAAGCTCATATTGTTTTGACACTGAAAGATCTATAAGAACTTTGAACGCAGCATACAGTTATGATTTAGGCAGTATCCTATGAGAGAGTAAGCAAACGATGACTGAGCATTCTTGCCAACTTTTGCAGTTTTTGATACTCATTGCTACGGACACATTTTTGGTCTTACCTCCAGTATTGAGGTGTGATGCTCAGTTCTAACACCTGCGTCCTGCTTTGTTTCCTCAGAGAGAGGCGTCTGTCTGCCCACCGTGTCTCTATGGATACTCTTTGTGTACATAGAGGCAGCCATCAGATTCAAAGACCTGAAGAACTTCCACGTGGACTTGTGTCGTCCTTTTGCTGCACACTGGTGAGCTACTGTTTCTGTGCTAACTAGAGGCGGTGGAACGCTGTCCCTGATGTACTTTGACTGAAAGGCATGTCTCGGTTTAGTGTCTACTGTGAATGTGTCAGCACGGAGCAGAGGAATGATGTGGACTGAACGCAGCATTATATGAATTAGTCTTCATCTTCAGTGTCACATGATTGGTTACATTGTGGGCCAAATGCCTCTTTTTCTTTTTTTTTTTTTTCTTTGCTCATTTTCATGGTAAATCAGAGTAAATGCAGTTAAATATGTCTGTTGTGCAAGAAGGAACTATAAAAATGTGCATCTCCTTTAGCAAGATGCAAGATTTCCGTCACTTGCATTTATGTTGTTAGCCATTAGCATTCAGATTTGGCTATGTTAATTTATAATATGTTGTGAGGTTGGGGTGTTTACATGTCTCCTTGATTGAATCAGTAATTTGTGATTTTCATCTATGACCAAAGAGTAGACTTATGAGTGTACTTCTTGTGTCCATCTCTGTAGCATTGGCTACCCAGTGGTCACGCTGGGCTTTGGCTTTAAGAGCTACGTAAGCTATAAGATGCGCCTCCGGAAGCAGAAGGAGGTGCAGAAGGAGAATGAGTTTTACATGCAGCTCCTGCAGCAGGCTCTGCCTCCAGAGCAACAGATGCTTCAGAGGCAAGAGCGAGAAGCAGAGGAAGGTAAGATTCAAGCGCACATACCTTCACATGAAACACCTGGCTCAGGAAATCTGAGGGTCACATACACTCTGTACCAGGACTGAACAATAAAATCACATTGTATCATTAATTTGATATGAAGAACTCACAAAATAGAGATTTCTTCAAGTGTGCATAGTGTTATCTTGTTGCTCTCTATCAAACAAACAATGCTCATTACCATCTGGATTGCTGGCTTGCCGCTGTGAGTCAGTGATGACAGACTCATGGATTCGGGAAGTTGAAAGATCTTCCAGTCAGTCTTGCATCAGTCAAGACAGTTGATGGAACAGCAAGCAGCCACATAGTTTTGAAAGAAGAAAGTAATGTCTTCTCGGTGATACAGAAGTGATACGGTCTTTTAAAGTCTTGCGTAGCGATGCTCCAATAATGAGAGATTTTGAAGTGATGCTGTTGTTTTGTGCAACTGATGCTGTACATGAAGGCCTGATTAATACAGAGTACTGTGTCTTAGTTTGTGTAAAGTTGGTTAAAAACATAATCATCCATAGCTTTGTTTTGTTGTTGATAGGTTTTTTCGTTGGACCTGGGGAGAAAGTTCCCAGGAGATTTTGGTCATAATCATTCAATTTGATGATGATGAAAAATATGGACCCTAAAAACATAACTTTTATCAAGTTCTTGTTGGTTTGTCATAAATCTGTTTTGTCAGACATTACTAAAACGTACACTTGCAGCACATGCTTTCCCTCTCTAGCCAAAGTCTGTGGTTGCAGGTGCACCTGGCTCATAGTTTAAACAAAGCATGCACACAATGATCACAAGAGGCTCCTCTGATTAGGCAAAGATTTGAAAGTTGATGGAAAATTGTCACTAGACAACCGATATGAAAAAGACAACGATCACTTGAGACGCAACACAGCAGTGTGGTTGTTGTGTAGTTGTCTGGCTGTTTCACACATTTCAGTACTGGTTACAGTCGTGTTTCAAATAGGATGTGGAGAGTTACACACTGGTCTAGACAGGATGGAGAATTTTAGGACGTTGTCTTTAAGATGAAGTCTCGTGGTAGTTATCATATATACTTCATATGCCATATGTATCTCTTTCACTTCCCTCTCTGTTCATACAGCAGCAGCAGCAGCAGCTAAAGGAATATCTGAAGTGGACACACCCCCAGTGTCACAGAATGGCGCGCCTGCCAATAAAAAGACATCGGCACCACTGCCGGAGCTAGAGTATAGAGAAAAAGGGAAAGAGGGAAAGGGTGGTGGGGAAGCTAAAAAGCAGCACAACAGCAACAGCATCCTACCGTCATCAGTGGACTCTAAACTCCAGGAGATGGAGTATATGGAGAACCATATGAACAACAAGAGACTGACCACAGAGCTGGGCAGCACAGAGAACCTGTTGCTTAAAGAGGACAACAATTCCTCCTGCTCCTCCTCTTCCTCCTCCTCCTCCAAGAACTACAAAAATGCTAGCAGCAATGCCGCAGCGCTCAACTCCTCGCCCCGCGGCCATAGTGCTACCAATGGCAGCGTGCCCTCCTCTAACTCATCCTCCTCTTCCACGGCGAAGAACGAGAAAAAGCACAAGTTAGCAGTGAAGGGGACATCGGGTGGCTCCCACAGGGATCCCACAGACAACTGTATCCCCAACAACCAGCTGAGCAAGCCAGAAGCACTTGTTAGGTAAGAGACACACATGCACAGATGTGTACATACTCATTAAACCTCAAGTACATTGCAGTTGTGGCATGGTAGATGTTTTTGTTTTGTTTTTCTTGCATCACTTGCTGCCATACTTTGGCTCTTTGGCTGGCTGCTGTTTATTTTATGGTTCACTCAAAAACTATGTGGTTCCAGAGTTAGTTTTTAACAGCTGGTGTACCTGGAAGTAACAAATGAGCAGAAATGTATCATGCTTTACATAGCCAAAATAGATCCATCCCTGATGTGTGTCTAATTTTGGCAGCGGTTTACATTTTGCAATCTGAATTTTTGTTGCAGTTTTTTTTTTTTTTTTGTGACTCTCAGTTGACAGCAGATAAAACAATATCTGTAGCATCAAATCTGACTCTGTCTTAGGAAATTATGCTGAAAGTTTGACTACGGCAGATAATATTTCTTTCCTCAGAGTAGGATATCAGAAACTGTTGTGAAGCTTCACTTTCAGCTCCTGTAAGAATTAGTTACATCACCACACACTCAGAAGCATAAATGCATAATTTTCTTTGTTACGATGTGTGTTTGGCTGATTTAAAAGACTTAGGTTAGTCTGTATTTTGTTTTTTAATCTAAATAAATGAATGTGAACATGCCTTGGCTTGGCTGCAATAATATAATGGCAGTGCTTTGTTGAAGAAGCTGTTTGCTACAGTGGTCTGGGCATGCGCATAATCTATGGTTTGACTTTCAGGCCACAACATCTGGAATCATGTACTCATAACTATATACATGTAGGGCTGGGCAATATGGACAAAATCAAGATATTTTTGACCCAATACCTTGATATTGATATTGCAACAATATTGTAGGGATGACTTAGTGCTTTCACAAAATATTTACACAATAAGATTTTTGATTAAATAATCAGTAATGTGGGTAAAGTCAAATAATAGAACAGCTAGAACAGTTTGGTAAGTTCAGAAAATGACATCACTTTACTGTAATGCAGCCTTTAAAACCAGGAAAAGCCAACACTTATACCATATTATGATATTATGATATCCAATATCACGATATTATGATATCCAAAATCTAAAACGATATCTAGTCTCATATCACGATATTGATATAATATCGATATATTGCCCAGCCCTATATACATGTAACTGTTTGTTTTTTCTGTTTATAAAGTTTGATGTCATATAAGTAGCATGTCAAGGTGTTTCTCTGTTCTTGCTCGCCTGGGATAGATTGGAGCAGGACGTTAAGAAGTTGAAGGCGGACCTGCAGGCCAGCCGGCAGGTGGAGCAGGACCTGCGCAGCCAGATTGGCTCGCTGGGCAGCGCTGAGCGCTCTGTACGCACAGAGCTGGGCCAACTGCGCCAGGAGAACGAGCTGCTGCAGAACAAGTGAGTGGTTCTACTATCCAGCAGGTCAGAACAAGGTCAGGCTCGTGATCTTTTTGGTTTTAGGTTCATTACAAGCTTATGGGTACCAGGGTGCTGTCATGTCATGTGTGAGTATAAACAAAAGAGCAGCTGTCAGCAGAAAAATCATCACATCAACACGTACTGCAAAACAGCTTTACATTTACAAGTTAGTTTCTGTTTAGGAAATGTCTGCTAGAAAAGTCTTTGACATTATTGCAGATTTTTCAATCTATCTGCTCTCTCATTTTCAAAACGGTGAGCACAGTTAAGAAATACTGATCCTCCCACCCCTTTTTTCCTGATTGCTAATGTGCTGTTCTATGATATGTGCACTTGTAGGCTCCATAATGCTGTGCAGGCAAAGCAAAAGGACAAACAGGCAGTGGGCCAACTGGAGAAGAGGCTCAAAGCAGAGCAGGAGGCTCGTGCCAGCGCAGAGAAACAGCTCGCAGATGAAAAGAAGCGCAAGAAGCTGGAGGAGGCCACAGCAGCCAGAGCAGTAGCACTAGCAGCAGCATCCAGGTAAGATAACATCTGATGTTAGTTTTCAAGTATTTCACCAGAATGGATTGTTATACTGACTTATTGCTTCTTCATTTATTTTAGTCTCTACTTTTACTTACTGTGTGTTTATGATTTGTTATTGCCATCAAAATAAATTCACTTTACTCTGTTTCCCAGAGGGGAGTGCACAGACACGCTGCGGCGGCGGATAACTGAATTAGAAACAGAGTGTAAGAAACTAACAATGGACAACAAGCTCAAGGAGGACCAGATCCGAGAGCTTGACTTGAAAGTTCAGGTAAGGATTTGTTTTATCAATTTTAATTAAGTGATTTGTGACTTGTTTAGTAGATTCATGAAAGTTTTGATTCCTAAAATTGTGGACCTACTGTAGTGTCGTGTACACTGTCCGTTCTGCACGTGTCAGTGGATGTAAAGAGCTTTGACAATTTGGTAAAATCAATTTGTACAATCATGGCTAGTGTTTAAAAGTGTGTCTTGGCTTTATGAAAGACAAACAGCAAAATATAATCATGATTTCTTGCAGCTCTGTCCTAATGCTCCATAATCCGCTAATGAGTGTTCAAGTCTAGTGAAAAGAGTGTAAAATCTGTAAATATTCAACTTGAATGGCAGCAGAGAGGATATTTATATTTAATAGTTCTTTACCTTACCTATTTTTCCTTTGTATCTCACAAAATTCCTCATAAAATCTTTTCATTTTCTACATGTTTTGGTTTCTTTTCCTACTCAAAAACTTTGACAAGAATCAGAACCAGGAGTCAATAAAAAATGAATTTCTAAAATCTAGACTATTTTCAACCCTAGTGCACAAACATTAGGCGGTATAGTAGTCACACAAGCAGCCAGCAACAGGTTGCTGCACAGTACTGTATATACTGTATAGTACTGTATATGCAAATACTAAGAGGAGTCAATCAATGTAATGTTGAGTGATTTGTTTTGGTTAACAACATCACTGTATCACAGCACTGTAGTGGGATTTTGTGTTGTTTGACTCAGTGATGCAGTGAAACAAACTCACCTCAAATGCAAGTTTCATTTACATTCTAAGTTGAGATTTGTCACACTGTTTATTCCTCATGCGGTGCTGAATGAATTTGCCATTCACATCTGTTATGGAAGTTGTTCAGCATTTGTTGGGGGGAAAAAAATGGAAATATCAGTCGATATTTATGTCAGACAGCATTCACACTGCTCACAGAGCCGTTTACAAAACATGAAATTGTGCCAAAGCATCCAGAGACCTGACCCTGACCATATCTCTTCTTCCTCGTCTTTTAAGGAGCTTCATAAATACAAGGAGAATGAAAAAGACACAGAGGTGCTGATGTCAGCGCTGTCAGCCATGCAGGACAAGACCCAGCACCTGGAGAACAGCCTGAGCGCAGAGACCAGGATCAAACTGGACCTCTTCTCTGCGCTGGGAGACGCCAAGAGACAGCTGGAGATTGCACAAGGTCAGCCTGATTTATTCACACACAGTACTGAGAATATCAACTCTCAACGTTACCTTGTTTTTTTTTTTTTTTTTTGTTTGACTGACTTGTTGATGTCATGATCTGTTTTCAGGTCAGATCCTGCAGAAGGACCAGGAGATAAAAGATCTGAAGCAGAAGATAGCCGAAGTGATGGCCGTCATGCCAAGCATCTCCTACACGGCCGACACCAGCAGCATGACCCCCGTGGCCCCCCACTACTCCTCCAAGTTCATGGACACCAATCCCTCCGGCCTAGACCCCAACGCCTCCGTTTACCAGCCACTCAAAAAGTGAACGCTTCGTCCCGTCCCTACATCCATCCTCCCGTCATTTTTATTTTCCCTGCAGGCCCACCACCTTCCAATCTGCTCGGCATGTCTGCGGCTGAGAACGTTGTTTTTTTTTTTTCTTGGGTTTTTGTTTTCTCCTTGCCAGGTCAGAAGGATGTTGTATTGTGTGACTGTATTTGTTGTAGTTAAAACAAAAGACAAAAAAAACTTAAACGGACATCACATGTCAACTAGGAAGTCCCAGTTTTTTTTTTTGTTTTGTTTTTTTTTCTCATAAGTGTCTAGTGAAACCTCACAGATTCGGGTATGTATCTTCATCTCAAGGGTGTTGCTCTCCCTTTCCCACCACTGCAACTACCTGCAACCTGTTACCTGCTCTTTGGTCCTGGGGAAGAACTGCTTTATTATTTAAGTTGATTTTTCCCTCCTAAAATTGGAAAACAGAGGTCTCCTTTATCTGTCATACAGCCTGACTTGGATCCCAGTTTATTTGACAGATTGTTTTTCTCCCAAGGTAGTATTGCAACATCTGTACAACCAGAGGAATGTAGTGCAAAGTTAGCACAGCCTCTCGCCCTTGTTGTATTTAATTTATTCTTTTAATCCACAATCAGACACCAAATTAACCCTGCTCTCAGCTGCTTTGGGGTTTGGTGATAAATTGTTTCTTTTTTTAAATGTATCATGTGGTTCTATTTGTTTGCTCTCAAAGAGTCAAGTGTTGATTTCAACAAGTTGGAAAAGATCTTTTGATGTAAGCAGAAGCAAGACCTTAAAAATCTGCAAAGTAAATGAAATCCAGGCAGCCCCCCCCCCCTCCTCCTCCTCCTCCTCCTCCTCCCCAGCTGTATTTTCTGAAAGAGTTTTTGAGTTGAAGAAAGAATGCAGAAAAAGAAGTCTGCGTAAAAGTGTACAGTTCCTCTTCTTCTGCATAGTCTTTCATCAGTTGTCATGAACACAGTGCCTTGAGTGAGGACATTTGATAATGAGATACGACCCACCCCTTCTGAATGAGTTGCAAAAGCATCTGGCTAAGCTGGAAAGGATAAGAATTTGACCCCACCCTGTGAAGTGGAACAAAGTTGCCCTCGGGATGCTGATTTGGCTTTCGGACTCCCTCCTGATTTCCCCTCTGGTGGGGAAGCTGATCCATTGTGCGCACTGGAGGGCAGCTTTGTCCCTTTATTACTGTCACATTTAACAGATAGACTGGACAGCCCCAAATCCAAGACTTGGTTCTGTCCTTTTCTTTATAATAGATTTGCCAATTGTCAGTATGTTGAGATGATGTTAGCCACCACAGAGTCTACTGCACACAGGTTTCCGGCTCATCACATGTCCGCTCATCTCTACTGCTGTTAAACTCCAAATCCCTCAGTTTAGCTGCTGCCACCTGCTTTTTTCTTTTTGAATTTAAAGTTGCACTGTAGGAAACAGATGCTGTTTTTGAAAGGGAAAAAAAAATTGTAAAGACGGACCGTGCAATGTAAACAAGAGACAAAGCTTTGGAATGCCAACTCTAATATTGCATTCAAAATAACTGTATTTAATTGATCCTCCCACTTTAGTTCATGTGCCAAGAATGGAATGCTTGTTTCTCTAGTAATGTGATCAAGAATGTACTGCAAATACATTGGCCGACATGTTTGTCAGATATCCAGTTAAATATCACTGAATGGAAGTTTCTGTTAAGCAGGAAGAGAAAGTGGTCACCTGTTTGAAGTAGACTGTGTAGTTAAAAAGTAAGGGACTAGAAAATCCAATTTCTTTTTGTGAATGTTACAGTATTTGCAACTGTTGGGCAAGTGGCTGTTTAAAAGTTTTCTTTATTCCTGTTTCTGGTATTATTGTTATTTTCCTGCAGGGAGAAAATCGCTTGAGTCCGATGTGGTTCCACCATCATCTGAAATGATAATTTTTTGTGCGTGTGTGGTTTTCACCTACTGTATATGGAGAAGCTTTTTTTTTTTTTTTTTTTTTTTTTTTTTTCTGCTCAATTGCTATCATTGGCTCCTGGGGAAAAAAATGTTGTGAAAATTACAGTTTAGCCAGTTGTTTGGTCAACTGATTGTTGAAAGTATAGAAAATTGTTTGGTTTTGTTTTTTGTTTTCTATGCCCACAGTCACTGCTCTGTTTCTCCCCAGGTCTGACCTTGGCTGCGCTCTCGCTCTGTGAGGTTTACAAGGAATAAACTTTTTTTTTTCTTGCAAATTGACTTTGTTGCCTTTACTTTGACCATGTGTACAGAAACTTCAAAGCAACTTGTCAACTTTGCTAAGCATGCATCATTTATGTATGGCATCATCTGTCATTTAGATTTTTGTTGTAATCACATTGAAGAAACTCAGTGACTGAGCTCTAGTGCGATACATTGTTACAGTATTTTAAATATATAAGGCAAGTAAAACAAAATATAAAGAGTGAGTTCTATTATAAAATTTAAAACTTGATAATATTAACTTTGCCATATACTGTATTTGAGATTCACAAGATGCATTATCATCTCCTTGCCACTAGGAGGCAGTATCTAGCTACATATTGCAGGTTAAAGGAGATTATCTCTATCCACGCTGACTCTGGCTATTAACTCTGTCAAGAACCACTAATTCCCTCTTTTCATGACTGCAAAAATCCCATTCAGCTTCGACAAAAGGAACTTATAATGATTTGTTCATGCCTACTACTGATCACAGCTAGTCAAAACATGGTGAGAAACTAGCAGTTCTCCCACAATGCTATCTGGTAGCTCTAGTAGAGCGGCATTAGGTTTGATAGGTAAATGAATTCGGCCCTGTGCACCGGGGGGAATGCTAGTCTTTAATATTCAAACTGGGTTTTTAACCACATCTCTCTACACCCCCTCTCTTTGTCTACATTTCAAACTCCGAGGTAATCACCATGGGGGACTTTCGACACTCGGCTGACCTCTGGGCTGAGATTTCAGTCAGCAATGCAACCATAAAAGGGAGCAAATTATAGGCTGCCACACAATTGATTTGAGTGATAATTCATCTGATGCACTTGGGTATTTTGGGGGGGAGGGGGAGGGGGGGATAAAGAATCCCTCTTTCAAGGACACTGAATTTCCGTGCATGAAAGAAGCCCCTCTGCTCAGCATTCTGTCACATGCCAGGTTTCCCCAAATATGCTTGATTAACCTGTGCAGTTAGACAAATGTGGGTAAAGCTCCTCGCTCATTTTCTCTGTATTAACTGGTGCCTTGGTTAGGCATAAATTTGTTTTACACTCAATCCTCTGTATTTTATTGCTCCTCCAGTTCCAATTTTGGCACCACGCTGTTTGGCACAGTCGAGCATGTGGAATTAACAGATTATAAAAGGTCTTTTCTAGCAGTCGGCATTTGGCACAGCTGTACCTGCAATGCCCATTCGGCCTCTGAAATCTACAGTAAATCCAGCTGTTTGAAGAAAAGAAACTCCAGGCACAGCTCTGCCGTTTTTCTTGAACCTACTCAATTAACATAATGTCCGTGAGCAGTTTTCTCTGTGAAAATACACTTTCCACTTCCATGCCTCTGGGCCTCTCCCTCTGGGAAATATAGAACATAGTGAAACAGATTAAAAATGAATTGGTTTTCTCAGATCATTGTATAAGATAGCAGTGTGTGTATAGATATACTGTACTCACACAGTTCAAGCTATGATACTGCTTACTTGTGTTTGTCCTCGCGTATAAATAAATAATGTGTATTTTGTCTTTCATACAAACCCTCAGACTGAAGAGTCATCTCAGTTGAATGTTGGGAAACCTGCTCGTGAGCCCCCCACCCCCCCCCGTAATGTGCAGTTGGACCTCTCTTCTCTCTCCAAGCAGAAACTCATTGATTTTTCCTCCCAAACACACATACTGTAACTATTACCTGTGTTGGCTGCTTTAAAAGTCAAAATATGTCTAGCACGCTTCAGTAACTGGCAGATTTACTAGCAGTTTGCACTCTCAAGCCTCTCAGTGAAGCATGGTTATAGCTGCCAACAAGGAAACAGTGATTTAAAAGGAGTGCACCTGCCTCAGTACAGAGGGATCCTTTAGTTCACAATGCTACACTGATGTGGTGATAATTCTCCCTTTTATCTGTTTTCTTTTTGCATGTGCAGAATGAAGCCAGTTCTTTGTCATGCTAACAGAGCTTCAGATAGAAGATAAGAGTGAGATGGTGTTGCCTAATATGTCCTTGGGGATGTTTTAGCCTGTTGCACTCTTGTGTCTGAGCTTGTCATCTCCTGTGAAATCTGGTATTGCGAGATTTTTTTGAAAAGCCATTCACTCCGGAGTGATTCATTTACCGTGTGATGATGTAAGCTCAGTGAAACTCAATATAGGAACTGGGCTTGGTATCATTTAAAATGTTTTAATAGTGGAGATATCGTAGCAAGATTTTTTGTCTCAACTTACACAGCTATAGAAGAACTTTGCCTAGAAAGAGTCAAGCTACTACAGTATGTTCTATGGACATATTTTGGTCAGTGCAAGTATTGAGGATCCATACCCAAGCACAGATAGAAAATTTGTGGATATTTTTTTATACTTTACGTATAATTACTGTTTCCTTGCATTATCTAAAAAGACAACACTCTGCAGAGAGGGACTATAAAAGGTCACAAAGGGTCATTCTGAGCTTGAAATTTCAAACTGTTATGTATTTTTAATCATGCACAGAAGAGGTCAATATGTCATGAATTGCTGTTGGCTGGCCTCTCCTCCAGATGTTCATCAGCCCAGGCCTGCAGTTTTTTTTGAACAGTGACTCACTGATATACAGTGCCTCTTTCACGAAGAAGTCTCTGTCCCCCCCCCCTGCAGCTGATCACTTGTATGACATTGGCCATCAGAGCACTGAGGCAGAATATGCACTGAGGCAGAATATGTTATTATATTTAATGCACATGTAACAAAATCAAACAGGCACTGAAAGGACATTTTTAGACAATAAATAGGAGTGAAAAATGATTTTCATCCTGTTACCATAAGGAAAATATTCACAATTATAAACAACAAAGACTTATGCTCAGAGATTACTTCTTACTCTGATGAATAACATGATTTCATAGCTGCTTTAAGTCAACCTGAAATGGTGAGTCAACTGAAGTAGTTCCACCCTCCAACCTATTATTCCTGGTCATGACATTACTGACATTTCCACTGAATAAGCGACGCTTTAGGAGCTCAGGAAAGAAGAAGCCATGTGGCTGAATTAAACATGAGAGAGGTCTAAGCACAGCCCGTGCTATGACTACCAAATCATTTGTCACAAAAGACACTGGGGTGGGAGTAAAACTGTACCGTGTATTAACAGGAACAACAGCAGCAGCAGCAGCAGCAGCAGCACCGCCCGCCCGGCATGCGAGTGCGGCAACAACCTCACTCGCGTGATTCCACAAACGGGCGTCACGCATATTATCCGGTTAATTTACATACAGAACACCGCCCACGGGGGACGAACATGATAATCTACCATCGATTGAAAGCTAACCGTGCGGAGGGGAGAAAAAAACCAGCAGAAAAAAGTTCGCACGGGAAACGGCTGTTTTAAATCAAGCCAAGTGTTTCGACAGAGACGGACAGGCTTGACGGGGTGTTTGCCCCACTTTTGGACTGCGATATGGACGCTTTGAAATCCGCTGGAAGGGCGATTATACGGAGCCCCAGTATCGCCAAACAGTCGTGGGGGTCGGGCAAACATAAAAGTAAGTATTCAATTCATCAATACGAAGGCGCTAGCGTGTGCTATTTTGGCTAAGCCAAGCTAGCCGCGACACGCAGCTAACATTACAACCGGCGTTTAACGTTACTTAGCGTTACTTTACAACTCGCCAGCTACAGTTGTTGGGCACAAAGTAGCTGTCAGTGTGGGAGATGTTTGACAGACCCAGCAAACATGTTATAGCAGAATAGTAGAGCGGCTAATTAAAGTCGGAAATGTTTTGTTATGCTTTTGAACTTGACTCTGAAACTGACAGCAGCGCCCCGCAGCTCGTAAACTGACTCCTGTTGAGGCTTTTGCGCACACAGTAGCAAGTTCACTTCGCTCATTTTTGTAAACTGCGACTAAAGGCGGACGCGTATCACGATAAAAAAAAAAAAGTTTGAAGGTCCTGTGTGGAAATCCTGTCGTTGTCTGCCACGTCACTCTGCCAACTGTCTGTCTGACTGACTGACTGACACGGCTTCGAAACGGACAACAGAGGCTGAGCAGCGGGGAGCTGAAAAATGCTGCGATGTGGACTCGTGAGCGACAGGAGAGAGGAGCAGGAGAGACAGGAGTGAAAAGGCATGATAAAAAAAAAAATGAGTGGTCGTCTTCCTGGCAAGGCTGTACAATCCTAGCAACACACTGTTGCTAGGCGATACACTTTGAGAGTCAAAAAAACGAGTGCCTGTATAAGGAGTGGTAGGTAGATAGATACTTTCTTGTCATTGCATGTTAAACACAACGAAACTTGGTTTGGCAGCAATCCACTCCACTTAGCAGCATATATATGATTGCAGGGTCTTTAAAATCGTATATAGAGTTGTCTAATTCAGCTCGACTTAGGGGTTTAATGATCTTGAGAGCCACCTCAGGTTTAGCTCGGGATTTCCCACATGATGCCTGGTTTCAGCTGCTGCTCAGCACCCTCCTATGTGTACAACCATCACCCAGGCATGAGCCCACTGACTATGCTGGCGTGGCATTCACATGCAGACCCTTTTTTATGTTTGCTTACACAAAAGGGGAATGTCCCCTGCCTGCTCTCAGCCCCACACCCTCCCCCTCTTTTTTTTTTATTTCATAGACAATAGAGCAGTTGGCAGCAAGATGTCACACGTGCCAGACAGTGCAATTGATGCTTTGTTTTGGTCCACTCCTCTGAGGGGGAGTGATGCACAATCAGCACGGCTTGTCCACATCTGACCAGGCAGTGGTCACAGGGGGCTAATGACCAATTAATTGCTAATACTGGAAAGCTGAGGCTAGTAGCGAACTTGGCGATGACTCCACATTCAATCTGTGGCAAAAGCCAACGTCCTCACCTCTCTGTTGCTGCCACAAAAACAGACAATCAAAGAGAGACGAGCCGATCCCCTCAATCATTTTATATCTATCATCGTTTCTTCACCCATATTACTTATTAGTTGGAGGTTCCTGTTTTGTCTGTGGTCAAGTAACTGTTCATCATCTTCTTTTTTTCACAATCTGCTGATTCAGTTTATAGGCTTAGATCTGTTTGAGAAGGCATCAGTGAACTGCAGCGTCATGAATAGAAAGCAACTTGTTTCATCTTGTAGTGTCAGTTAGTTTCTGCTCTTTTCACGTGAGGTTCCTGCATTGTAAGTTCAGACTGCAGAATGAAAATTCTTTGATAATGTACTTGGGTTGCAAATGCAATATTTTTAGTTTTAGACGGATCCATAATTTGAGGCAAAGTTTTGCCACATCTCTCAAGTAAGCTTGTCTCTCCCTCCTTTGTGTGTGTGGGCTTGGCTTTGTCAAAGCAGCCTATTCACATCTTTGGCATCTATCAGCACTGCATTCCTTTCACCCCACTGTCAGTTTTGCATCGTAACAGCTCCCAGTATTGTTTTCCCTGAACTGCACGGTATCTCATTAATGATCACTGCATGTCAAAATTAAAAGGCAACACAAGTGTCTATTTGCCCTGCTTTTGCGGTCTTGTGCCTCTGCACAGGCACGAATGTGTCAGCTATGTAATTTCCTGCATGGTTTTAACGGCTCAGTTGCTTTTTTGGCAGTCTGCTGAGCTGACAAAACCTTTTCACTGCACTGCCCTCTCATTACATCCAAATAGTTCCCATTTTCGGAGGGGGTAAATGGTATGTAACATCAACCGTCTTTTTAGGTCACGAAGGCCCTGTGTTTCTGTCTTTGCCAATCTGAAAAGTGTGGGAGGCAGAAAATCCCTATCTGCATTAACGGGAGACAGTTCCCTCCCACGTTCACGGTCAAGGAGCTGTCTTCTGTGAGGTTGTCAATATTGAAACGGCTAGATATCAGGATGTCTGCTCAGTCGACGCATGCAGATGGCTAAAGGGGAGTGAACACCTAAATGTGTGATTGACACTTCCCCCGGAGATCGTACTAGTTGGTGTAGCTATCAACTAATTTGCATTTTGTGCATTACTCAGATAGCGTCACTGCACTGACAGAAGTTGAGGCTGGTTTTAAATAATACATCTGTAGTTTCGACTGAAATGTCATAATGATTAATGAAAGACACAGCAGGTCTTCACTTTACAAGCAGGCAGCTGTTAGTCTGTATCCTCTCCAGCCCCCTCCTGCACCTCTGGCCCTGCTCTGACCAGTCAGTGCTGTGTCCCCTTCACAAAGTCATCCAAAAGCTGGTCCGGCTGTAATAGAGATTGCTTCCTGCAGGATTCCTTTATGATGTTGTAAAGCCCTTATTGATTTATAGCCCTGTAGGGTCTTCTGTATCTCTAAAGCCGGGCTCAGACTACAGGAGTTTTGGGCCGATTTATCCCCATTTCACCCCTCCTGATAATTGGAGGAGAAATCCGGTCTGGGACCTTGGTCGGTACCGGTGTTCGGCACAGATTAGCTGGTAATGTGAGGGGTTTACAGATCCAGTCGTAAACCTCCAGAACTGCTCGCAGACTCATCGGAGCCGTCCTGATAATTTCAAACATGTTTGATATTTAGGATTTAAAATCTGGATGGTTACGTCACTACTTTCCAAGTGTGACCACAATAGCCAATGAGAGAGACAAGTCTACAAAGAGACTCGAATGAGAGGACTTTTGAAATGGCGACCACAAAGAAACAACAACAAACTGTTGTACGGGTGCGTTGGACAGCTGAAATTGAGGAAAGGCTAGTCGATATGTGGCAAGAACACAACTGCCTGTATAACATGTCTTCCAAGACATATCATAACCATACGGACAAAGAAGAGCTTCACTAAAGCAAGTTGTTGCATCATGTCACTCCCCATTTTGTTTAAATCTGCTTTCTCATGAGATTACGTGAGATCACGTGAGGTGGTGCACCGCTCCCTCTGGCAGGATAATCTTAATAATATCCTGTAGTGTGTGTGATGCACCATTATTTTCAAATCTTATAGTATGTGCATATTTGAGATTAGAGAGAAGAACATCTGAAGTTTCTCCTTATATGCGTGATGCATAAGCTGCTTCTGTGTGTGTGTGTGTAGTCAGTGCATGGAGTCACGTGTGATTGTACGTGTGTGTGTGTGTGTGTGTGGATCGGCCTGCGCAATCATGCTTTGTCACTCTTTCTCCAGAGAATTGACTTTTCTCTTGCTTTAGCTGACACAGCAGGAAATATATGATACTTTAAACATCACAATCGTTATCATTACACCGGTAACTAACTAAATTGAGCGCTAAATTGCAGAATTTATGAAGAAAAGGCCAATCTATTTGCATCTGTTATATTGACTGTGCTATGTTGCATTCAGTTGTCTGGGATTAGAAATGTACTTCTGCTCTCATGTGTTTGTGTCTGCAGAATCTTGTTGTTATTATTTCAGAGTAAACATAATTTCCTGTTCCCTATAAACTGCAAAATTATCCCCAGAAGATATTAAAATTAAAACACATTTATGGCAGGAAAAAAAAATAAAAATGCAGTCCCTATTATATGTGTATAAAAAATCATATCGGTTTGTTACATGACAGTTTCCTTATGTAAAGAAATGAGTCTTTTTATTTGCCCCAGTTTCTTAAAATAGTGGCTACTTTGAAAGACTCCACCATTCTGTGAAGCCAGTGGGGATGTCTGGGTCAGTAGCACTGTGGCTAACCAGTTCACCTTCCTGGTAAGAAATAATTAATGTAATCTCCTCCGCCCATATGTCTAGACATATGGGCAGTGTTTTAGTTCACAGTCCTTTAGCCTCATTGTGAGTAGGATGTCTTTACAGCAAGGGGAGAGCCTACAAATCCCAATTAAGTATATTTAGACAGCTATCTCAGCCTGGAAACAGTTACGTTGTTTGGTCGTTCTCTACTCCCCAGTAATTACAACTTCTTTCCTTTTTTTTAAAATCTGCTTTGAGCAAGTGATTTAATAATTTGACAGATACAACTGTGTGCATGCCAAGAACATTGTCTCACAGACCTCAAAGGAAGGTTCCAACTTGTAAGTCAAGCTGTGGGGGGTTAAGGGAAGTCTTTGGGGTGTTTGGCCAGTACTCGGGTAGCTGATAAGCAACCTGTCTTCCCCTCCCTCCACTTTAGTAAGCGTGTAATTCAGGTAGGACTTGCTTTTTCTTTTAGTGCCCGCTCTAAAACTACCAGTGGTAGTGAAAACTTACCGCCATTTACCCTAAACTCACCTTGCATATGAAGTCTCTAGGAAGATTATTTTTCTTAACGGAAGAGTCCTCTACATCTCATTGATCTGTCCCTCTGTCCTCCTGTTGTTTTCTGCCACTGCTGTTATACAGCAACAACAGGTTGAAACATGTCTCTGCCAAGAAGCACATAAACATATTTGAGTGGGGATGCAGAGAAGGGCTTTCTGAAAACCCACAGTTTGCAGAGACGTGCAAAGGAGCTGATATGTACAACTCCAAAATTTCACTTGTAAATCAGTGATCCTGTGTGTCAAACACTGGAATAATAGTCAGCCCTCGGAGCAGTATGTAACTAAAACAAAGAATCAGTCAAAGCAAACAACTGATTTATTTTTCAGTTTATGCTGTTTTTATTGCACTGGTTTGGTACAGAGGTCTTAACGGTTCGTCTTGGTTTCTATATAATGAGACCTGACCCAGGATCGGATTTGGGTCGTGTCCAAATTATATTCAGTCTAATTGGATCCAGGTAGGTTCCTGTTCTGTTGCCGTAGGTCTCAGGTCAGCGTTGTCTGTCAACATGTCGAATACCCGGGTAGATCCAGGCAGATATGCTACCAGCTATGATCAGGTGGTGCGTCATAATCATTCCAGAAGGAAAAATGCTTTTACGCTTTTGACTGTTTTTGTGTTCTCCCTCTGTTTGGGTAGGTATTCCACAGATTTAGCTTTGTAAAGGCCCCTAGTTTGGTGTATTTAATACTGCTCTTTAGTGCACAACAACATTACGTTTGAATTATGCACATGTTCATAGACTTGAAGATGCACCCAGTCTCATCTGAGCTGCAATAGATACAAGCTTCTCCTGTTTAGCATGGCTGTGCTCAGAGTGCTTTAAGGATCAGTTTCATAACCCTGATTCTCATTGCGAGTACATTCTGGCCTCAGCTGGTCATCAGCTGTAATCCCTGACTGGCATGACCACTCATTTCTCTTCGCTCTCACTCTCCTCACTTTCCTTCTTTGAGTGGATTTAACCAATACTGAAAGACACGTGTCTCAATGTTAGGACTTAAACAATGGCTATAAGACTTTTATCCTCTGCAAATCCTTTCCTTTACCCAAGTGGAATTGTTTTGAATGGTCATCAAATTAAAAATGGACTTTGGGAATGCTCCAATATAGATATGTAAGAATATTTTAAGCCTGCTGCCTGTATAGAAGATGAAACTAGAGGAGCATCCTGGTGCCCTAGGACAAAGAAAAGAGGACAGAGGCTGTAAGGGCATAACAGATCCCCACTGACTGTTCATCTTACTTACTTTGTATCGATTTGTTCCTTTTAGTGAACTGGCCTGTCTCTGTGGTCATTTGTACCTAATTCTGTTATTTGTGTATGTCACACATGGAGACTTTGACCTGGGTTTCTGATAATATGTCAAACATTTCCTGTATCCGTTCCAGAGAAGCTGAAGTTAGGAGTAGGAACAATAGTACTGGATTAGTCATTGTACGAGACAGTGACAGTCGCCCCATGTGTAGTAACACACTTTCTGTCCTTAACAATGCTCTGTCTCAGCCTTCTTACATAATGTCAGCGTCTCTTGTTAGGCGTTGGCGATGTTGGTGCTTATCTCTGACCTGCACTGGAATCAACAGCCTCAACCAAACACATAAGGTTACCAATTACATGGCTAAATGAGACCACAAAAGATAGTCTGCAATAGAGATGTAGGCCTTAACTTTTTCTGTGGCTTAGTTAGAGGTTGTCCAAGGCTCTCTCCTTAACAAACTTTGTGCTCTGTCTTTGTGTATCCCTCCAGGCATCTTTCCTCATCCGAGTCAGCAGTATCTAAATTAGCCCAAAGTGTCCTGATTGGAATCTAATAATGCTGGAATAGGTCTTTTTTTTTTTTTTTTTTGCACGTGTCTTGTTGTTGTAAGATAAGAGGAGGTCATTTCACCACAGGCGGAGGTCGGCTCTGGCCTTAAATAGCTGAAGATACACAAGCAAATGTTGCTTTGGTAATTGCTTGCAGTTGGAGCTATGTCATAGTAATTGCCTGCTGTTGATCTTTTAGACGCTTCTTGTTTGTGATTGGTCATAGCGGACTATGACTTGCACATTTACACACAAACAGATCTGAGCTGACCACGTGAAAGTCAGCCAGACATCGCAGCTTTTCTCAATATCCCAGGCTGACGCACATCTCCAACCAAAGCAAGAATTCAGAGGCTGTTATTTGCCAGATTTCGGCGCTCGCTTCACAGTGTGGCAGCAAATATGTTTTAGAGCAACAGAAACCCCAGCGGAGATGTATTCATTTCCCCATCTTGCTCAGGAGAAAGCACACAGGTGGGCAGGAGTGTGTCCAGCCAGACCGAAAACAATGAGTCATTCACAGTTTGGGATCCAGAGGGCTCAGATGAATGCGCCGGGATTCTCTCCTCTCCTCATTCACTAAAGCCAATGCGACACCACATGCGGAGAGCTCTCAGTGCTCAGAGGCTCCTTTCAAATCTCGACAAAAGGGAAACTGTTGATATAACAGGCTCGACTCGTGGAGCCTGCTGTGGAGTGTTGGGACTTGAGGATTGACCTGAAAGTCTTTATTTATGTTTGTATAGCCCCTTTTCCACTACATGGTATCAGCTCGACTCGACTCTACTCGCCTTTTTTGGTTTTCCATTGGGCAAAAGTTGTGGATGGTACCTGGTACCTTTTTTTTTTTTCTTTTTTTTTTTTTTGTATCACCTCCGTTGAGGTTCCCAGCAAGCTGAGCCAAAACTAAAAGGTGACGTGAAAGACTGCAGACCACTGATTGATCAGTCGTTTCTCTCATTGACTGATTTCTCTCTCTCTCTCTCCCTCGCTTGCTCGCGCTCCTCAGCCAAAAAATTATAGCTGTGCTTGAAACACAGTATTCACACATGCAGAGGAGAAAAATTAAACTAAGAGCGTCTGTCTCCACAGTAAATCATCTGCTGAGTGTTTGATGGTTATTTATTTGTGCTTTAGAACATAACTGCCTTGAAACAATCAGAAAATAATGTTTTGTTTCTCTCATTCAGAAGCTTTCTCTCTACCCACTCCCTCTCCTTGCTTGACCACCACCTCTCAGCCTGCTCGCACGCTCTCTTTTTCTCTCGTCTTTTTTAAAATGAGTTGGGGAGCTGCTAGTCTCCCTCCCCTCCACCCCTAGAATCCCAAAATTAATCATTCATGACAGACGGTTGAATATCTAAATGTTCTGAGGATTTCGACACTGCAGCGCCTTACTCATGTACTCACAGCTTTACTAACTTGATCTGGTATCACTTGTAGAATGAGGTCAATAACAAGGATGAGAAAAGATTTTCCCAGATGCTGCTAGAACATTAACTCCTACTGTTTGATGTAATGGTTAATCATTGTGTAAAGTGGCAGTAGGTCTGACTCAGTCACACCAAAGTCGTGTCACCTGTCAGCTTTGTCATTGACAAATTGGTTTTGTGTTGACAATTGTGTCCGATGGAGAGAAAGTGTGGGGCGTTTTCATCTTCAATTCATCTTCGTCTGCTGGACAATCATATATTGTATTCGGGGAAACATTTTCATCCATTTTCCGGCAGAGAAACACTATTAATGTTAGCTGGAAGCGAGCTAGATCGCAGTGATAAAAGGAAAAGTTGTCAGGATGGCACTGTAGTGATTTGTGTTTTTATGCCTGTATCACCGCATGCATCTCTCCCCCCTCTGCTAGAGTATTAACTACATTATTTAGCATGCACTCACAGCATAGCGGAGCGCTCCTGCTGTTTCCACGGTGATTAAACTGTTGCACCCCCCCCCCCCCCTAATTGTCCATTACATTTGTTGTGTGAAGAGTGTGCATATGTGAATTTATGGTGAGAAATTTTGACTCGCCGTCTTCATTCATTTGCATTACCTCACTTCCTATTTCGCTTTTTATCTGTTTGTTCTTCTTTTATGAATGTCTCGATGGCTCTGCATGTCTTTTCTCTCTCCCCCTCCATCCGTCCGTCTGTTGTCTTCCCTTCTTAAGGCCAGGAAGAGCAGATCTTCTCATTATTGTCACTTGCTGTTGACAGGGACCGTGATAGCGATCCTCTCTGACCCTCTCACGTCCAAATCGCCTGCTTCATTTCCTCTGTGCTCGCTTTGACTAAAATACCCGCCACCACCACATCCACCACCCTTCTCATACTCTAATGCTGCACAGGCTCAGCCCTCAAATCCCTTTGATTATAATTCCCCAGTAGTGGTTGACCGATATGTGGCCGATATTCGGGGTAGGGCAGCCACTGGCTGATATAATGCCGATATCATGTTTTTTTGTTGTTGTTGTTGTTTTTGTTTTTGCGTCTGATAAAATACAACAATTTAATAATAATAATAATAATAACAAATGAGACACAAAATTGCTCAACTTAAATGAACACTTATTTAACACTTAACAGCATTTATCAGCAGATAGCAGCATCTCCTTGTTTCTGAGAGAGGATGAAAATTTGTAAACATAAATAAATAAAAAAATAAATAAACAGTGTTAGTGCACACAGTAGCACCCAGCAGCATCTCTTCACCAAGATGGCGCGCATACTAGGTCGCAGTGGCCACTCAGAAGACCAAAACATGGTGCTTTTTTCTGTAGTTTGTATACGTTGGAGAATCTGCGTTGCCTCGGCTTGCTTTAGACTTGCCCCATGAGAATGACCGCCCAGGGGGACGCTGAAAGCACGAGGAAGGAATGTCCGCTCCATAGACAATAAACTTGAGCACCTAAGATGGCTTCTGACCTCCCGGAGAGAAATAACAAACTGCTGTGACCTCATCTTCACCGAGACGTGGTTGCACGAGAGTTTTAGCTTCATTAAAACTTCATGAAAAGTCCCGGCTTATGCATAGACTGAAATGATCGGATCTTAAAGGCCCCATGAAATGAAAAATACATTTTTTCCAGTTTTCATCCTGTGTCCGTTTCTATCTGCAGCTCTGTTCGTTCTAAACTCTAAGCCCTGCCCACTTTTTAGCGGTCCAATCAAATGCGAAGGATTTTATTTAAATCCCTCTTGTAACTACACCACCCAAATATTTCACTTCACTGGGAAATGCATCACAGCACAGAAGCTAAAGACGCTCTAACTTCCATTTCATGGGGCCTTTTTAAAGAAGAGTCTAAGACCATCACAGTGCGTTTTCCTCCACCACGGTCTTGTGTAAGCTCCAGAGGAGTCAGCTGACCACAGCTTGGCCTGACACTCAGAGCTCCCTGACAACAGAAAGACTGACTGGATTCCTGCCCACATCCACTGAACCCCACAGCTCCATTAATAAGCTGCCTGAAATCTGCCATTGTTGGTAGTACACAGTATAGCTTACAATAATTATGTTTGGGACCCCTGCACTTTAATAATTTCCATATCTGAGAAAAATCAGGGAAAATACAACAGGTGTGATAAGGTGTAGACTAGTGGTGCAATGAACGTAGTTGATCTGTGATCCGTACGGATCGCCCCCCACGGTTTGGCACGCATGTGAACTGTGGATTAACTGTTGTCTCTCATTGGAGACAAAGTAAACAAACTGCTGTAGCTACAAGTCATGCAAAAGACAGCTTATCGCTAACAGGGATTTTGAAGAGCAATGACTAAACCAGTATCTAATGAGTCCAAGTTCTGCAGGTATGTTTACATGCTGTTTAATGTGCTGCAGCTAATTAGCTATCTAACTGCTAACTGACGTTAGCGGTGCACTTTTCCCCAGTGAATGTTTGTTTGGTGGCTTGTTCAACAAGCTAAGCTGTAGGACGAGACGTGTGTTCATGTTTGTAAGTTATCAAGTTTTGATGATGTGGACACAGGCTTCATTCACTACCAGGGTTAAAGGAGGAAGGTATCATGCCTCATATTGCACTTAATATTTAACAATTGAGTATGGAATATTTTATATATTTTAAGATTTTATTTAAACATTAGATATCTTAAATGTTGTTTTCATTTAAGACCATGGGCAAAAGTTCCTTTAAGTGTTTTACAGAATAAATGGAAAGGAAAGTAATATTTGTCTCCCCTTTTTTGTTGATCCAAAAAATGATCTGACTCAAAGCTGTGATATGATCTGAAACGTGAGTTTTGTGATCCGTTGCACCCCTAGCATATGCCCAGTCTCGAATAATTCTTATAGTTTTGCTGCAGCTTCTTTTTTATTGATTTCTTGGAAATGTTCACAATGTTCTGCGGAAACACAGGCCACAGATTTTAGGAAATTGAAATGTCTTTTTACACATTCTAACATTCTCACACAGTCTAAAAATACAGTCACAGTCACATTTTTTTGTGCAGAAGCCATAATGCTTTTAAATGTTTGTAGACTTGTACTAGTTCAGATGAGGTGAACTGCAGAACGAGGAAGTATCTGCTTGTATTTTCTTTGTTCCCCTCCTGGCAGAAGCCAAGAAGTGTTGAGACTTGTCTGAAGCAGGAGGAGACATGGAATGGGAGTAAGTTTCCATCTGACTGGCAGAGTGGACTTCACACTGGCTGTGTGATTACAGGCTGATTACGCTCCAGTGAGTGGATGCCAATGGGGTTTTGTTTTGTCAAGAGTTCTAAGTATGGCAAGCTGCTACACTAACTGTTATCTCAGCACAAACTGTGTAATTATGGACAGTTACGTTTTGTACTTGCACAACATCATTCCAAAACTAGACAAAAGGTAGTCAGAACAGTTCTCTTTTTTTTTTCTGAAGAATATGAGAAAAGTAGTTCCTGAGAGTTTCAGACTTTCTTTCCTTGGACAGAGATATAATTAATTATGTTTAGAGTGGTTAATGATATAAAACAATTTATGGGGACAAATAAGAAATGTTCGGTTAAGTTACCATTTTCTGTCTCCAGAGTTTTTACTTGTATGCCAAGATTTTGTGGGGCCTTTCCTTGTCTGAGAGAGCACGGGCAGGGTCAGGAATCCCATTGAGACCTCGTACGTGATGTTGGGCAGTACAAATAAACAGACATTTCTGGGTCAAATTTTCTTGTGATTTGAGCAATTGTAGACTTTCAGCCTTTCTCAATACAGAGTTTGCCAAGTTTTGACTTGTGTGCTTGGGAGTTTGAACTTGGCAAGATGAACTTGGGAGGGGAGGATGCAGTACACTGAATTTGGCACAACAGCGTTGTTGCTGAAATCACCAGCTGAGCCTGGCTCCAGTCATCACACTTCAACATAACTGTAAATCTCCAATAAAATAATTGTCCAATAAAAATTATGGACCTTAATTTGACCTTTTAGACAAACTAATTTGGCATCAAAAAATATTAATTTTGACTTTAAGACTTATGTTCATCTTTTTTATTTTCAAGTACTAATTATTTTTGTGAAATTGCTAACATATACAATATTTATAGATGTAGAAATGGGTTATTTCTCACTTGAAAAAAATATCAAAACTTAATTTGGTGACAGAATAACAGCTGCAGGACAAAAAAATGATAACATTTGTTTTTCTGGCTCAAATTCGCTGCCGTCACACTGGTTGGTGAGAAATACATGCCGGCATGTGTAATTTCCCTAAGTTCAGACTAGTTGGCTCCCAAAGCCTCCTCGACAACACGGGTGGAGCAAGAGCTCTTCGGGTCATTTGGAGAGCACTTTACTCAGTGGAACAATTCTTGGGCCATGACTGATGAAGTTTCACAAGTCCATGAGAACACAAAACAGTACAGACAAGAACGATGATTGAGAAAGATCTAGTGTCTCTCATGAAGTCATCGTCTTTAAGTCCTCCAGCTGTGTGAATATTGTACATGTTCGTGAATATTCATGAATGTCCAAGGTTACCTAAAGAACTCGGATGTGAATTGTGTTTTAGGCTAAAGTCTTTTTGTTTGTATATTTTCATGCAAGTGCTCTGCAACAGAGCAAAGGGGATTCTCTCTATTCTGTTTGAGCACATTACTATACCCCCTATAGTCTAATCTGGGAGTTAATCCAAGGTTGACAGATGCTGGGAGTGATCATTTCTTATTTTTCAACCCCCCCCCCCCCCCTTCCCCCCAATCAATTGGCAGTCAACCAGCTGATATATGTTCTGTTTATGTTCGTGTATTCCCCTACAAAATTTCCCTCGTCTGGCATGAGCCTCTTGTACCCTCTTGTAGTGCGGTTGATACTTATGTGTGTGAGCTGGGCAGCTGTAAAAAGTTTTCCAGAGGATCAACATTCAGGCACTTGGCCTTGCAAAGATTTGCAGAGCAGGAGCCAGAACAAGACCGTATGAACCCCACTGGTTCATTATCCACACTATTCTTTGAAGATGATTGGCTAATTAAACACCCACACTTTTTTTTTTTTTTTGCTCACTAATGTTGGCAACAGCTGCGACCCTCTACATGCCCCCCCCCCCCCCCCCCCCAATCCTATTCCCTTGCACTCAGCAAACATCCGTGCTCCATTGCCTGCTCACTCTGGCTTATTTACAGGCAGTGCCACCCGGGCGAGCAGCGCTCACTGACCAGCCAGAGCTCCAGCGTAGCCGAGAAGCCTTTGAAGTTTGCTCTAATCAGCACCCCAGCTGCAGAGAGCTGCCATGGAGGGGGCTGGTGGTGCTGGTGGTGGGTGTGGGGCTGGTTGTATGAATGCAAATGTGACCAGTATGAACATGGATTATTAGTCCATACAAAGCAGCACTCACTGGGTAAATACACCAGTCTAAAAATAGCTGCAGTTCATGAGTTGCTCATTTGCCGCTGTGGTGGTTTTCGTTTTTTTTTAAAAAAAAGCTGTTGTTTCATCACATTACAGACTACTACAGCGAGGCCATAGAGTGTGTTGTGTTTTTTTTTTTTTTTTTTTTTGCAGCTTACTCTGCCTGAAATAGAATACTCATCGATGTTTTCTGTTTTCAGGCTGGACTAAATATTTCCCATCATCTCTGAGTCCAGTCTTACAGTAGCCTCCTTAGCATCTCTTGGGATGGGGGATCCCTAACACTCTGCGGTCAGGATGAACTGCTGGTCATCCCTAGAGACCTCCTGCGAGCGAGCATTAGTATGCGCAGTTGAAGCACAGGGGCTTGCTTCTGATATCTTTGCTGGACTAACACAAGCCAGCTGGTGCTGCTGCGTGTATTATGTGAATGACATCTCTCCTAAGCCTTGAGTCATTCTGAGCATCTTCAAAGCACATGTGACAGATTGTTGACCTGTCGGCAGTGTTGCCTTTTTGTAAACACTGAAAATCTCTGGAACACAAGCACGCACTGAAGGTTAGAAATGTCATGGTAGCTGAGGTTAAGCCTGCAATATTCCTGATCATATTTGTATAACTGTCTGCAAATGTTCTAAGTGGCTACACCTCATAAAGGACATTTATAGTCCACTTGGACCACTTGGTAACGTGATTTAGGTCACAAATAGCATCTGGTGATTCCTCACCACAGATTATATTACAGTAAGGGTGCTACTTATCCAGGCACTAATGTAACTACAGGATCAGCAAAAGAGGACAGTCTGATCTGTTCCCCACACTTAGGAGCTTGAAGACCTTGACCTTAGAGTGGGTGTTCACTGTCAGCCTCACCCATTACTTAAGTATGGGTTTGGTTAGAGCTGCATTTAGACCATTAAAACCATTCTCCACAACCACTCAGGGTTGACTTGGTCTGACTGGAGAAGAAATGAACATTATAGGTTAGAGACTGCTGCTTTCCCCAAATGGTTTCCTAAATGATTAGGTTCTTAAGCCAAGTGATAGTGTTCACAAAGAATAAATGCATTCAAAAAGCTTCAAAACTCCTTTACTTACTGGGCTGAATAATGTTTTTTTTTTCAGATTAGTTGTATTGTGCAGCTGTCAATCACAACAATTCACAATATGTTATTGTATCTTTGACTTCCTTTTAAAAAAAGAAAAAAAAATTTCATCATTGAAAGTTTATAAAACAAAAAAATGCATTTGTTCAATAAAACTTTATTTAAACAGTTGACATGTGGAAGCAAGTAGCACATTTTTACTGCACTGAGAATAAGGTTGTCAGTTAAAAATTGCAAAAAAAATTATGTGCTTCTCAAGAAAATTTAAATTTTAAAAATATGTATTATTAGAAATTTTCTAAAAATTAAGGGAAATAAACCTAAACCTTTTTTTGAATGCCAGCACAGAAAATCTATTATAAATTAATCAACAGATTATTTTCTCGCTCTATTGTTTGTTCAATAAAATATAAGAGACAAAAACATCCATCACATTTTCCCAGAGTCCAAGTTGACAGAATTTAAATGTTTTTGTTTTTACTGGTGGGAGGGGGTTTTATTGATGACCTAGCTTTCTGATGGGCCTATAGTTGCAAGTCCATAAAGCTTTTATGAGCTTCAAGGAGAAGAGAACATTTTTATTGTTGGAGCAAATGGGTGTTTACTAATAGTGTGAGCTTCCTCTTATGATAGTTGTGCAACTGGTTCCTAATTGAATTAAGTTTGGTCATTGTGGTCTGAAAGCTACTGAATGTAAAACAACTAGTATTGACTGTCGGCATCATTAATTGGCATGTTTTGCCATGAAACAGGAAGTTGTTGTAACTAGAAAGTACATTGTCCGATCTGCCACAAATTTCTCACATTTTTCCAGGCCTGAACACATCTACATGTCAATATTGAGTCATAGTCATGTCGCTACCTACTGCCAGCTTTATGTGTCAAACATCATCTACATTATGTCTACACATAGACATAATGAGTGTTTTCTAGCGCCACATAGTGAACACAGGAAGTGATATGCAACTTCTTCATGCAACATCCGATATTCTTGAAAATACATACGCATGTCAGTCGACCTCCACTGAACATATTACTGCATTAATGACCCATTTGTGTTGCACCACCTACATGCAACAGGAAGTCAGCTTTATGTGACAAACTTTTATTTACATGACATTTAAAGTGTGTGGTCTACATTTGATATGCAGCAACATAATGTACATTTAGTGCGTGTTTTCTAGCGCCACATAGTGGACACAGGAAGTGATGGTTATCTTGTAATGTCCAATATTCATGAAAATGTATATCCATGTCAGTTGCCCTCTGGTAAATGTATTGCTGCATTAATATTTCACATGTAGCATTGCCTACGGGCAACAGGAAGTGAAGCTTAAATGACACATAGTTCATCAAATGTATACAGAAAAACATGTCATCTCCAGCGCCACATACTGCACACAGGAAATAATATTTTACCCACAGTGTCTGATAATCCTGAAAATTCAGAGCCGTGTCAACCGACCTCCAGTAGCGATACCACAGCTGCCGTTCTGTCCAATGTGCACGAGGGGCAAGGGCCAGTTCATCGCTGCTTGCAGCTTTAATTTGAACATGCAGCTCAGTGATTTGGTGTTATTAAGAAGCCTGTTGGTTCACACAAGTTGTTCTTTTCTGCTCCATCTCTGTGCAGTAGTCCTGTGACCAGGCACCCCCAGCTACCTTCATACTGATATAATATGAAGCAGCTCACCAAGCATTCCTCTGAGAGGGGGAGTAATGGGCAAGATTGTAAATGAATCCTGGCAAGTAGTTGAAGGGCCAGTTTTTAAACATTTTATTCTCTTAAATTTGGTTTTCTGGCATTTATGCTTGATTAGTCTGTATACAACACGGAGTGACAGATGAGAGGAAAGTAAGGGTTTATGAGTGAAGAAAATAGTCCATGTTGTGGTCACTATATGACGCTGTAAGCCTACGAGTGGAAACAGGAAACGGGGGTAACTTAGTTCTGTGTATGATATGATAAGAGAAGTTATTGACCCTGTGCAGGGAAATTGAAAGTCTTACAGCAGCATAAGTACAGAACAGCTGCATAGATAAGTAACATTAAAAAAAATTACAAGAATACATCATAATAAAATGTACTAAATACTATATACACCAACATAACTCAATGAAAATAGTCACAAATAAGGCTTTTGGTTAAATGGCAAATAAGCACCTGTAGCTCTACCAAATCTGGTCACTTGTGTAAGGCTGTCAAACCACTGTCAAAACAACTGCAAACAATGTCCAAATAGATATATTATGGGCTATTTCTGAGGTGGCCAAATAGATGATTTAAATTTGCAAGAA